>JBAIZZ010000303.1:360137-396466 GCA_037355905.1 Heliconius aoede
TGTAGGCCATCTTGATCATGATAGATTGTTCAAAATACGGCCAGTCACTGAACATCTAAATGAGAAGTTTTCGAACATACCAATGGAACAGAGGCTCTCGGTAGACGAACAGATGTGTGCTACTAAAGTGGCACATTTTCTAAAGCAGTACCTGCCAAATAAACCCCATAAATGGGGGTTCAAGCTCTATGTCCTCTGCGATTTATCTGGATTTGCTCACAAATTTGAGATCTATTCAGGCCAAGAAAATACAGGGCGATTAGATGGAGAGCCTGATATTGGAGCCACAGGAAATGTTGTCATTCGGTTAGTTAGAGGAGTACCCACCATCAGAGGATGTAAATACCCACACTGTAAGGGCTATTCCACGATATGTTGTAGCAAGTGTAACTTAAACTTGTGCTTAAATAAAAACAACAACTGTTTCCTACGTTTTCATCGGGAGTAATAGTGTAAATAAATATAAAATGTGTATGCTCTAATAAATAAGTAATGTAAGGCTGTTTTGCATGATGATGGAAAAATCCATCATATCGTTTTTTCAATAAAAAAAGCTATAAAAATAGACAAATATTTTTTTATTTATTTTTCCTGTAATGTATGAACTGAATTACAAACACATGATTTTTTTTTTAAAAAGTAAAAAATCATGCAAAGAAGGCTTAAGTCTTGGGTCTAGTTCAATTTCCACTCTGGAAACTGACTATACTATTATATATATATATATTATATATGATTTTCATTTTGCCGCTCCGACAGACAAAACGCAGTATTGAGTTCCACCATTGAATACACAATGTCTCGAAAATTATATACAAAGCTTTATGAAAAAATAGTAAAGTTGAGATTCTTAAAAATTTGACAAATTTTTCAGATCACCTTCAAGATGTCGCTGGAGAAGTGACAATGTATGGGGAAGAGTTGGTAAAGGTGTCCTTGTACTACTTTTATTGGCAATGGCGAGACTTGCTTTATTACAAGGATCTCTGCCTTCATTCTCGGCACAGGATAATCCACCAGCTTTTCATCCTTCATTTGCTATTAGGTAATGTATTAACAGAAAATTTATATATTAGTAATAATGTAGGTAGGTTCGTTTACAAAATAAGTGAAAATATATATATAAAATATATTAAAAAATAGATAATGAGATCTCAAATCCATAGAAAAAAATAGTTTGATAGTCACAAGATTCATTCATCCAACTGGAAGGATTTTTATGTCTTTTTTAAAATATATTGTTACTGCCTAGCCAACTGCACCAACTATACCATTTGTGTTAAAAATAAAATGAATAATTGCTTTAAGATCGGGAACTAAGTATCAATGATACTGGAAAAAGGTCACATGGGGGCCCCCGCAGTAAGTCGCATGTGTGCGGGTTGATAAAATGGACGGGGATGGAGACTGTTACGTTTGGTACTTCGTTCTCTCTAGCTACCCTCCAAAGTGAAGTTAAAATTACGCCCAAATTAAAGACATCGAGTGATGAGGAATGCAATGCATGAGCAAAACGAAACTAGCTTAGATATTTTAATTAATTCTCCTTAATGGATTCGAGCCTGTGGGCTCGATAAAACATCATGTTTACAGATAAGAATTATTGTGACGCAAAAGTATTCTAATATTTCTTTAATGTTCATATTTTTCAATTTCAGGATAATGACATTTTGCTATTTGGCTGCTTTCAACTGGTGGCTGCTACTCTGCCCATGGACCCTTAGCCACGATTGGCAAATGGGTTCAATCCCGTTAGTGGCTAGCGCTTGGGATCCTCGTAATCTGATGACTTGCGCAGCCTTCATTACTTTACTTGCATTGTCTTATAAATGCTTTATGGATTTAGAGGTTTGTAAATAATATTTTGCTTTTTTTAATTTGAAGTTATAAGTGTAGTTAATGGTATAGTTTTTTTTAACGCAGCGACAATATGTCATCCATAACTCCCTCCTTTCAGCTTTATTTCCAAATCGGAAATTTATAAAGGTGACCTACACACTTACATACACTGTGTACACTATACAGTCTGGCTAAAAGCTTCATATTCTATGTATATTATATACTAATAGAATTTAATAAGACAACTGACTGCTTTTATACTCCATTATATGATATCATTTATAGAATATAAACGTGTCTACTCTTTATCATAACAGTGTAAAAAAAGGCAACTGACAACAAATTGCATATAATTACAAATACACAAATTTACATGACAAGTGGGCATTTAAATGAATTTGGACAGCTCTGCTTACATTTATTAAATTGATACGTTTACGTTATAATTTCAGCTTCAACGACACACACCGTTAGTACTGGGTTTGATGCTTCTAGTAATTCCCTACTTGCCAGCGTCTAACCTTTTAGTAACTGTTGGATTTGTAGTAGCGGAACGAGTACTTTATATACCAAGGTATTTTGTACTTTTCTAATTTTGTATTTAAAAATTAATAAAAATAAATGTAATATCTTACATTTTAAAATATAAGACTTCATAACTGGTCTAGAAATTATAGTTTATTATTATTACTATGAATAAGAATTTACTCAAATGAAAATTATTCCATCTAGCGTTATGTATTTTGTTTTACATGAACGTCCAGCTTTTAATGACTTTTTCTTTAAAAATATATTCTAACAACATTAATAAGCTGTAGCCATGAGAATTTCATCGAAACTCCATAACAATTAATGGCTTAGTCATCAGAGCATTTGGATGATTTCCTAAAGGTGCGGATTTTAGTCCCACTTCCTAACTTACAAAAAATATGTTTCATATCGCTTTTTCATAAATGTTGGTATTGAAGAATATCTATTCTTATTTTTTCCATTATTTTCCAGCGTGGGTTCAGTGGTAATAACCGTATACGGTGTACAATTAATATGGAAGAGGGCAAATAGCAGACATTTACTAGTCTTTGGCGCAGCAGTACTAGTAGCTGCGGGAGCTGCGCGTACACATCTCAGGAATAGAGATTGGAGGACTAGAGAAAGCTTACTTAGGTAAGATAAGTTTTAAAATATGTGTTAAACTCAAAAAATGCACATGAAGCACTCAAACCTACATACTACCGAACAAATATCTATAATAACAACTGAGTCAAATTCATATTATGATATCATCATATCATACCCTGTGTCTGAATTCGGTGATATCCGAATTGAACTATGCGGAGTTAAAAATATAACATTATCAATGAGTAAAGTTTCAGTATTAAAAATATATATATTATTGATATCATTTAAAAGAATATATAAATTTGTTTACTAAGGTAATAGTAATGACTATGAATATATTAAATAAAACATTATACTATAACTAAAATATTGAAATAATGAAACAACAATAAATACATAATATATGTTACTCAAAGGTTAGCATGTACTTTTTTAAGCTTTATGTTGTATACAAAATCTATTATAGAAATGAATATATCTTATAAAATAAATATAATATATCAGAGAAAAATTTCAGGGCTGACTTAGCCGTTCTACCTCACAACGCCAAGTTACACTATAACTTCGCAAACTTCTTGAAAGATGTTGAACAGCAGGAAAACGCTATAAAACACTACAAAGAAGCACTCAAGTACGTATTAATTGTTACATATTATAAGCGTGATGTTGAATTCCGCTCTTTAGCCTGCAAGGTCAACTTTACGCTGTATCCCGCACAAAGCAGGGTAGGCAGAGGGAATACACTCCGTTCCCCACTTCCAGGCCAATTCTACAATTAATCAATTGATATAACACATTAATATTTTTTATTAATGTTTTATATTAAATTTATATTGAATTCTCATTTACAGATTGTGGCCGAGTTACGCTAGTGCACACAATAACCTCGGAACTCTGGTGCTGGCGTCGGGACGAGCTGAGCACCACTTTCTCCAAGCGTTGAAATATAACCGAGACCATGTCAACGCTCATTATAATTTAGCAAAGCTATACAGGTATAAATAATTATTATTACTATAAATGCCGTAAACACGAATATGAATTATTATATTTTAGGGAATGATTATATTTCAAATTATTCTTAGCATTCCTTCTGTGGTAGACAAAGCGCGGCGTTGAGTTGCGCCATTCAACAGCGACATCTATAAAATTTGCCGTTGCTTGAGTAATGAAATCTCGTAACATAACATTACTCAAAGGGGACCTGGAAACCTATTGTGAAGACACTCAGTTCCCATTAAGACATCCATTCCGAGTTTTCGAGGCCTTAGTGGTCAGTGGCAAGCTAATAATTTTGCCCGATAAAATTGCAACAAAATAACTTATATTGAATTGGATAAAACTTTATATTGTTATATATAGATATTGTTTTTTAATATTTAAGTGAAATTTAAGTCATTATGTAGCTTAAGTGGATGGAGCCGCGAGCAGGTTGCTAGTTCATAATAAATAAATGGACAAAGAACAAAAGGGACCTGGGCCATAATACATTGACGTCATTAGATAAGATTAAGTGCCTATATAATTATTTACTCCGTTAGTAAGAGATATGACTGATAAGCTTTATATTATTGTAATAATGAGCAGGGTGACTGTTTGTTTGTCTGTCTGACTAAATAATGTAAAGGGACCATTGTGTGTTTGCATTTTGAAGTAAATATTATACACTTGACAATATTATGACGAAAGTATGATATTATAAGTTTTGGCTTCAAATTGTACTTAAAAAGCTTTGTTTTTATTTATTTTTTAATTTTACAATGGAATAAGATAGGTTTATAAATATCTTTAAATGATAGATGGCGTGTGGTGTGATGGTGTGTGATTTAAAAAAAATGTTTAAAAATTATTTAATAACATTTTTAAATGTTATATTTCTAAATATTTTTCTTTCATAAGTGTGGAATACCAGTTAAAAATGTCAAAAATAATTTTCAGGAAAAAGAATCGCCTAGCTGAATCCCTAAAAATGCTAGAACGATGTATATCTATCGAGCCTCGTTTCGTTCAAGCACATTTGGAACTACTGCACATAACTCCGGAGAATGATAAAAGACACTCTTTAGACAAATTATTAGAATTAGAACCTGCGAACTGGGAGCACTACCATTTGTATGGAAATTGGTTGAAGGGACGAGGTAATGTTAAATAGTAAAAAAGTGTAAAAATAATCTAACTATTTACCGAAAAGTACTCAGATATGTGAAAAAAAAGTGATTCCTTTGACTTTCGGTCCGAGTTGTATTTACTATATATATTTATTTTTAATTTAGGTCTATGGCCGCTATCTCTAACATACTACACGTCAGCAATAAGACTATCAATGGAGCGAAGTGAAAAAAGTGCTTTACCGGCGTTAAGAACCGCCTGTCTTGTTCTAAGAAATGCAGGGAAAAGAGTTCGGTTGCTACAGCTTATGACGAGGTAATAATTTTTTTATCTTCATGCTTTATCCCGCATATAGCAAGTTAGCAGAGCCTAATGACCTAATGTATAATAAAAATATAAAAATAAAACCTAATGTTATTTAGTGGTCCTCCACTCTTGGGTGGCGGAATAAAACGCCGGGTTTTATCTTGTGTCCAAAATGATGAAATGAAAATAATGCCCACCCTCGAGTGGAAATCGAACATGCTGTCCAATGTGCGTAATATTTAGAACATTATTCCTTTTACAATCGAACTAGATTTTACCTGTAGTTTACTTCACTTCAAATGAAATGGACTATCCCATCGAACTAGTAGTTTCTGAGACAAGGGTGGTTAATCAAATATATAGTGTCGGAAAGTGGCACATATCAGAAGAGCAAAGTGAAAATATTAAAGATTTCATTTCCCCGATTTGATGTTTGACGTTGACAGAGTTACGTTTATCGCCGTTCAGATAATCGATGCTATACTATTTTACATATTTGTGTATACGACAGATGGCAAGGCGCGAGTGGTGGTGTAGAGGCGGCGGGGCGGCGGCGCGCGGCTGCGGCGGCGTGGCGCTTGCGCACCGAGTTAGAAGGACGCGCCGCTAAATACGCTAGAGCACCGCTGGTTTGAAACATTTTGTAGTCTGATTATACATTTGTCAAAAAGCTTCCACAAACACCAACATGTAAACACTATTGCTTAAAAAGCTAGTCGTTGATCCGGGACCATTGTTGGTTTTCTAACATAGATCAAATGGAGTTTACAGCAAACACTTGCGAGGTCTTTATACGTTTGGCGTTGGAGTTTGTGAGCGTTTGCCGAAGCATTTAAACCATAAATTACATTATATTCTTAAATTTAGCTATTTTTTCAGTCATACGCTGTATCCTGCATGTAACAGTGTAGGCCGGTAGGACCTGGGAATCTAATGTTAAGATAGTCCACTCCCATCAAGACACTTCCACTCGCCAGCTTATGCCAAATTTTCGAGATAACGTGGCCTGGTTACGAGCCTGGCGTTGAGTTTCGTCTTAATGGTTTTAACATTAGGTTTCCAGGTTCCCTCTGCCTACCCTAAATTAAGTAAGAATACAAAACAAATATAAAATGTAGATGTAAGTAAGATATATAACACCTACTTTTTAATTTAGTTATTTTATAATTTAATATTTTAACTTTACAGGTAACTTCGACATGCCTCCATCACAGTCAGCTGGAATTACCTAAAAATACAGTGAATACAAATACAAGAACAATAAATAGTGTTCCTTCCCTAGATTTTAAGTCGAGTTGCCAAAAAAATAATCTATATAATAAGAAAAGTGTATCAATATCAGCTCAGTACAAGCCAATACATAATAAATCGGAAAGTGTTAAGAAAAGTTGCCCTTTACATAAGAAAAAAATGAAAAATCCCAGCAATTATTCGCCATATGTAACCGATCATTTAATAAAGACTTATTAGTTTTAAATTAATGTTGTTTTAATTTGCAATTAATTAGAGAAAACTTTATGATTATTATATTTTTGTTTTCCTAAACTGATTATATAAAATATGTTAACTCACCTGAAACTGAATAATGGGCTACTATAAGATTTTATTTACATCTTCACATTTTCTCGTCTGTATCCTGCGATTCCAAACAAAGCAGGTTAGATAAAGGGAACCTAAGGGTACTTAGACATTTCATTTCCCACGCAAGGCTCAATTATTCAAACATCACACCGGAGCGGGGAAATTTAAATATAATCATTTCTTCGAAGAATCGATTTCATGACTATTTTTTGTGCTTTATTACGTAATTGTTGACTGGTGTATATAAATATAAAACAAAGAACTATAGTGAAATATAGTATATTGTAGAATAAACAATTACTAAACTTATTTTAATGGAAATCTCACATTTTGAACAATAAGTTACTTGAACACAAATTGGACGTTAAGTTAACTTGTATTATATAATTTAAACATTTAAGATGTGATTTGTACATAAACATATCAATATCAACTTGGTGCCGTTGTGAATTGTATAAATCCAAATGTATATATTATACACTATACAGTACAGCGCCGATTATCCGAACGTCGATAAACTAACCGGCCTCTTCTCCAAACTACTACTGCGCCTGTAAATGTAAAAATAGAAAAGCTTAACATTTTTTTAAGCTTGATTTGTATTTGTGAAGTATATTAAATTTTACGATAAATTCCTATTTGTAAATAATTATAATTATGTACGTTAATATGGTTTTCATTATTGTGTGATCAATCAATAAATATTATTATTAAAGAAATAAATATTATTAAAGAAAAAGAAACGGTTTCCGAAAACTAATTAGTTCGGTTAATCGACGCTCTATTGTACATGTGTGCCCAACTATGCGTATAAAATATAGTGTAATCAAATTACCTGTAATTATTAAGAATAAAATCTAAAATGAATTAATTATTTCGTAATTACCTTTAGACCTTTCGTAATACAACATATCAACAAATAACCAATAACGAATATTTCTATAACTAAAAATCACTATTTTCTCCATCTGTTAAATGAGAAAATATGATCACTAAGTAATTGTATTAAAAGATTTGAAAAATTACTTCAACAAAATATCTTAAGATTCATTATTCAGCTTCACGCTGTCACGCTCACAGTAGTCTAGGCAGGAGAAGGCAGAGGAACCTAGTGTTAGGACACGCCCTTCCCCATTTTTGAATTCTAGAAGCACTGCATATTGAGTGGTGGTACTCAAGGATATGCTTTGCCTCGACTTTGTTCTGGACAAAGAAATGAAAATATTAAATATTTCATTTCCTCGAGTAGAAATCAAACCCACAACCAGTCACGTTTACATTCAAACACTTGTGCCCCTGCAGGCATTCGCGCCGCTTCGAGAATTTGTCTGAAAATTCCGAATTCTCAGAGCAGTGCAACATGTGTTAAAAACGTTAAGCTGGTTTTTTTATAGTTTAGCTGGTTTTTTAGTACTTTTAACGTGACGGGCTGTGTGTTTGATTTCCACTGGAGGAAATTTAATATTTTCATTTTCCTAGTACTGATAACGAGACAAAGCGTGTTTTTGGTACTCAATGCCTATGCCAATTCGGCGGTAAATGGCAAACGGATGAGCCTTTTCTCATTAATGCAGGTTACAGCATGAAGTTAAAAAAATATTCCGAATATAGCATAGTCTGCACACAGACAGAGACCTACCTTAGACTATAGGAAGTAAAGTGCGTAAAAAAGATGATTTATAAATAAGTTGACGAGAAAGCGTTGATACTATTTTAATTTGTGCAGAAAATCAATTTAATACAGTCCTAAGCTCTTTAGATAAGGTTCAAAGATTTATTAATTAAAGTTAGACTTGTAAACAAACTAATTTTCACGCAACATTCGCATTTAGCGAAGTGTAAATTAAATTGGAACCTGAGAATTTAATATTAAGACACTCCGTTCCTGATATAACACTTGCGTTCTCCACTTTACGCTGAATTCTGAAGGCATTACATGTTGTACCAAAGCGAGGAAATAAAATTTGTAAATATTTAACTTAACTTCTTCGAGTGGGAATCGAATTCACTACCTGTCGCGTTTACAATCGGTCCGTTCTACATTTCCTGGGGGCATAGCATGTTGTGTGGCGAAACTTAACGCCGCGATACAATCTACAGAAATCTAGAATTTGTAATAGAAACAGAAAAAAGACCATTTGGATTTTCACTGTCCGCTCATTTTTATAAACAAAATGACCAAGCTAAGCACCGCAAACCTTAAAAAGTTTATAGTTGCAAAAACATTTCTCATTCTTGTTGGACTCAAGTCGCGAAACTCCACCCCGTATCAATCCAAGGCGACAAAAAAAATAATAATAATTTATCCTCGTATTCTAAGTGGTAATGGTCATTGTTTATACAGACAGACGTTGAACCACTGCGCAACGACGGCCAGCGACGGCAATAGTCATCTATCTAAATTGAAATGTCATTAGTAGCAAAAATATTTTTGTCCGATACACCTGCACGTCGTCGATTCGAAATCTATATATTATGTAGTTATACAAATTTGTGTTGTAACGTCAAGTAGTTATAATTTTAGATCTTTGTGAAATGTCAGCTGTGACCAGTCGTTGCGATAGACACAATCATTTGACTGTAGACGCTACAGGTGTGGGTTCGATTCCTACTCGAAACATTTAATATTTTCATTGTCTCGCTCTGAAAACGAGGGAACATGAGGGAAACAATTTCAACACGCAATGCGTCTAGAATTCGGTGGAAAGTGAGGACAAATGAATCTTAATAAAAAATTAAAAATTAAATCAAAAAATTATTGACACTTGATTTTCAGGTTCCCTATAATTATATATAAAGAGTGAAGCTCAAAAAAAGTTAAGTTAATGGTACTATAACGCAGTTGAGTAGTTAATATCTATCTGTACATACTATAGATTCGATGTCCACTCATGTTATAGGTATTTAAAATTACTATAATTTTGCCCGTTCGGGCTGAAAGTGAAAAGACTTTCTTAATTGTGCATCAACACGAGTTTCTCATGGCCTACACCCCTATGCGGGATAAAGCGTGAAGATGAAAAAAATAATAATGAGACTAGGACGATACTCAGTTTCTAAATCCATGACCTCATATAATGAAACAATTTAATACAAAATGTTACGATACTTTTGGTCAAGGATTATTACAGAATAACTATTAACTGTAATCGATTTCTTATAAATAATTATATTAAAAAAGATAAATAATTTTCAACAAACACTTTAGAAATTACAATTCTAACGAGTAATTAAAAAGTCGAACAGATTGAAGCAAAATATAAAATGAAAAATGTGTGAGTGCTACTGCGCAACAGCTTTTATTATTTAGTACTTGAAGTTATTTGTATATGAAATATTATTAATTATGTGAAACTGATTACTTCAAACTTCTATAGAACTTGCCTGTTTTTTTTTTATTCATTTGTCAGTTGTGAAGAAAATAATTTGACTCAACAGTTTTTTTTTATTCTGCTATAAATAATGTAAGCTTTATTTAAAATAAATTTAAAATTTAATGTAAAAGAATTGGGGTTCTTGATTAAAAAATATATTGTTTTATTTTTCTAACCAGCATTGGGGAAATGAAAGAAATTCACTGATAATTATTCAATCGACGTCGAATCAAACCTGCAATGATCCCTCTTAGACACAGTGCCATTGTGTACCTACGACTTATTTTTTTAATATTGTATTTGATTTTAATATGCAAAAAATGAAATACGGAGAGAAAAATACACAGATTTACTCTGTTTCTATAATTGTTGTAGTGGGGGTTACTTATTCTATTTCTAAATCATGTATCTACGATTAAGTACCTATTGAATATAATACATTCCTATCGTTGATGCAAAAATTCAATATTGAATAGAATCAAAACTCATTTTAACAACGTAATAAATATTGTTGTCACAAATTAGCCAATTCTAGCAAAAAGTACTACAAAGAAATACCTAATTACGAATAACAAAATTACCAGACGCCGTTGAAGGTGACGCTATTGCATATAGAAAAAAAAACGTTATACAGACGGTAGAAGAAAAACAACGACAGCTAAAATTTCAACTTTGACCTCAAATAAGATTTTTCTTAATATTACATCACGAAACGTCACAAAACAGAAATTAAGTATAATATTCACGGCCAAAGTTTTTCTGGTCGGAATATCGCGAAAAGCGAGAACGAGTCGTCCGGGGCTATGATCGCTTTGTTGGCGTTTGCTCACAGTCCCTCCACTGCTCTTATCCCGTACGAACGTTGCTCAGCAAACATTACTGTAAAATATTTACTAACCTCACGATATAAAGTCGTGCCGCGTCCATTTGTCGCCCATTTGCCAACAGTGAAAGGCTTATGAGTATATAATAAAAAATAGTGAATAGTTAACAGCTGAGTGTTCAAGATGCGAAGACTCGTGGTGTTGGCTCTCGTGGCCATCGCAGTCGCTGAGATTTCTGAACCCATTTTTGAGGAAGAAGATTTGGCAGATGTGGATTATAAAGATGAACAGGACCATGATAGGCAGAAACGAGCAGCGTATGTCGAAGGTCCATATGAAGAGCACATCAGGATTAAGAGACGGGAAGATGACACCAGAAATAAGCGTAACGCTGGACATCTTCGGGAGATCAAACAATATGAAGTACACGAATTCCATAATGAGGGATCCGTACCCTCGCCACCATATGAAGAGATGTTAGCTGCGAGTGCAGAGCATTATCACAAAGTGTATGTCCCTAATAAGCCTCGTAGCCTCCAACCTGAAGAACGGGCCGGACCACTTACATTTGGTGCCCCCGTTGAGGATCCAGTGAAACAAGCGTATGCTTCACCTCCCGCCTCGGCACCTGTGGGCTTCGTACCATTATCTGCCGCTCCTTTGCTCGTTTCTGATGATTTGTCACCTGCTGCCGGTCATCATTATGAGGAAGAACATCCTCACTCCCATGGGTACTCAAGAGGTGGGGGTCATCAGCAACATGGCAAACATTATGCTGAGCATGGTGGAAAGGTAGTTATTTTCTCTTTTTTTCGTATTAAGTTTTTTGTTTTAAATTTTACTCAACAGATGCATTTTGTCGCAATTGGAGCGTAATAATCATCTTTTATTCAACTTCTAGTTTATCTAATGAAAGGCACGGATATTTCGTTACGTTTATTGTAAAATAATATGTAATTTATTTCTTATAAAAGACTTACATAGAAACAGATTAATGAAGAAAATAAAATTAGATTTTTCTTAAATATGTATCAATAATTAAATTGAAACCTATTTTATAATGAATACAAATTATGTGTTTAACATATTCATTATAAAAAGTCTTGTTTATTCATTTTTTAAATGTATATTGTATTCATTGCAAATACTTGGCGGGTAGGCAAAAATATTCTAGTTATATAGTTTATAACATTTAACGTACTCACTGACTAACATTTTTTTCGTGAGAATCATGTTAATATATATAATATGTATTATAAGCAATTAAGTATCTACAAGGTAAATCTAAAGTGGACTGTCGTAACGCAGTGAAAAAGCAGCTGAGTGTGAGTTCGATTTCCACTCGGAGGAATGAATTATTTTCATTCACCCGCTCTGGTAACAATACATATTGGGTGTTGAGTTTCGCCTCTCTTTTCTCAATGTCGCGAAAATTGATCAGACAGTGGGCAACGGACTGCTCCCTCATTAGATCCCCGCCGCCTTCTCTGCTATATACAGTGTGAAGCCATTTATAACTAAAATCGAACTCGCTACTATCATCTTAGTTCATCAACAGATAAATACACCTACATCTTTATATATGACGTACTTAAAAGTACGTAAAAACTATTCAAATGATTTTTTCTTAAAACACGCTTATTTTCTTATTATAAGTAAGATGACAATCGTAGTCTTCCTTTTCGTATAATGAAAATGTTTAGAGTATTTTTACTTGTGTTTTACATTATTTTTAAAGTTATGTTTTTTTGAAGCATAATGGCTAAGGTCAATATCACACGTGATATATTTGTAGGGTAAAGTTGTTTATTTTATTTTTATATTTAACAATAAAAAAAATAAAGTGACAAGACCATGGTGGTTTTGTGGATTCAGTGCCCATTCTCTTCTCTGTAAATCTTTAAAAATTTATAATTACTATTTATGTTTTCTAGAGATAGTGAGATTCGTTTGTGAGTCGGTTGTGAGTTCTATTCCCACTCGGGGGACTGAAATATTTAATATATTCATTTCTTCGCTCTCGTAAAGAGGCAAACGCGGTGTTGAGTTCCGCCACCCAACACCCAATGGTTCAAGAATCGGGATATGGGGAATGGAGTGGCTTAATGGTGAATGCAGTTTTTTTAACACTAGCTTCCCAGGTCCCAGGTTAGCAATTATACTGTGTCGAACTAAGTAGATTTTTCCTTAAATCACTTCTTTTCATATAATTAAGTATTTATAACAAAGCATAGTATCAAAGTTCTTAATTATAAGCTTAGCAAGATAATTATAACGAAAATGATAATTCATACGTACATATATGTTGTAAATTACATATATTGTGAGGCCTTGATGTTTTTAATTACATATTAAGTTTATTATTTTTTATCAAATGTATCTTATAATAATTAAAACACTGATTAAGTGCATGTCAGAATCTTCCACCAAGGTTTCCGTACCAATTTCAAGATTGAAGGTTAACGGAAAGCAGAAATGAAAAACTGACGAACTTAAGGTTGTCTTCAAATGAACCCAAAATAAAAATTGTTAGATTTTTTTCCTATGAAATACCTGTAAATTATCACTTTTCAGATTTTTTTTTTTTTAATTTTTATGCTGTAAGTTATTTTTTCGAGCTAAATTTCATAAATGTACGTTTATGGGAGGTTCCATATAGGTTTTGATTACGCGGTAAATATCATACAAAGTGCTGCAAAGCTTGGTTTTATATCTGTTTCAAGAGATCATACTCGTAGATTTGAATCTTTGCTATTTATTAAGGCTTAATACATCGACGCGACTCGACATCTTGACAGACGGACAACAAAGTGATGCTGACGTCGGTCTGATTGTACACGTGACTAGACGCTGTAGTTACAACTCTTTTCTTTTTAATTTCAGTCAACTAAAGGGTCTAACTCCGATCACTACTTAGACAAGGGTGCCAAGGGTTTTAAGAAAGACGAACATCATCGCAAGGAGTACGAGGAAGCCGGTGGTCAGAAGAAGAAACATCATGATGATGCTAACCACAAGGGGTCTCATGACGAGGAAGCCTATGGGTCAAGAGGAGCCCATTTCGGTGAAAAGAAAGGTCATAAAAAAGGACATAAGACTAAAGGTAGGTAAATATAATATATAAAATATTATTATTAGGCCACTGGTGGCGCAAAGTGGTGTGTGGCGTAGTTGTGCGATCGATTCCCACTCGAGGAAATTTGATTTGGCTATTATATACCACCAGGCACCAAACCAAATGTCAAATATTTAATAGTCCAGTACAAGCTAACAACAACTATAAATATAATACACTTGCACAACAAATATATAAATAGCTGTACATACAAAAAATGTCAAGTAAAATTTACAGTTTGAATTTTATCTCGAGTGAATACAAAACTCTGAACCCACTTCGATCTCCTTTTTCCTTTGTTGGTGAAGTCGAGGCTCTCAAATGGCATAAATGTTTTTGAAAGCATATAATATTTCCAATACAACCAGACCCAAATACATAAATAATTTCGATTCAAAACGAATATTTTGACATATCACCTATATTTTAGTAAAAGGGAAAAGGTAACTAAGTACACTGTGATATAATTCACCATATAAACCAATCAGAACCATAGTACTTAGTATGTCTATATACATAGGTATGCATAAAAACTAAGGTGACTGATATTCCCAGTTCAAAGAACAGCCATTGCCACTAAGAAAAGAATTTAAGAAATCCACCTCTAAGGACAGAAAAGGAAATTAAAGGAAAGCTACATAGTTCAGCATTGAAATATTTCTCCCCTCAAATTTGAACCCAAAACCATTGCATTCATAACTACATCACAATCTCTTTGTTTACATTATAAATACTCATTATAATAAAACCAAGGTTACATAACAAAGGCGTGGAAAATAGAAAACTTATTATTAAAAGAGAGTACAACGAAAACAAATTATCCAAATTACGATAAGGTCAAACCATCAATACTAACCGATAAATGAGTTTATGTAACGAGACTAATATAAATAATATTCACTTTCCCTCACCGCAAAGTGTCACTTTGTCTACTTTGACAATAGATATTAGGTCATTACAGAATTGTATAGAACTTTTGTTAAGTCGGTCAAATTGCATCACAGTGTTGCACATTTAATATGCATATTATGTAAAATTATTAATTTGTAATGTAATGACTATAAATGACTGGAAAATGAAAAATAAAATCTCTCAACATGCCGACTTGAGGCCGGACGGTTGTGGGTTCGATTCCCATTCGAGCGAATAATATATTTTAATTTTTCACGCTATGGTCTCTAGATAAAGTAGATGACATGAGGCAATGTATGGAAAACGGAGTGTCTTGTCACTAAGTTCTACTTTCTCTGCTACGCAACAAGAATGAGCTGTTAAAGTTTTAATTATTTCTGCTTAGCTTAGACAAACTTCATTGTTCTACATTGCGTACTTACATGCTACCTTTAATAGATATTTTATAAGGACTACTACAATTAGGTCACATATCCCAGGCATGGCTCAGGCTCCTCCCTTATAAAGTAATCTGATGAATCCATGAAATACTAAGAAATTCTCCTTATTCGTATAAAAAAACTCCTGGTACTTATATAACAAAGAAGGTTTATAAGAGAAGCCGCCTTATTGCTTATTTTTAAATTTTTATTATTTATTACTAAATTGCTAATATTTGGCAAAAAAAAATTGAAAACTCTAAACCACTATTTTTATGTTGAAACTTACAGCTGTATACTATTAAAATTTAAACGCAACAATTTCAGGATTTCACAACAAGTATCACAAGGACGAATTCCGCAAAGAGCACAAGTTCTACGACGACTTCCACAAAGGTGGTGAACATCACAGATATGGTAAATTCAACGCCAAGCACGCTAGCGACGAGAGCGGAAAGAAGAAGGTGCATCATGTGAACGCAGGACATGACTTCACTGAGCATGGAAAGAAGGGATATAGGTAAAACTAATACTGTAGTATCCTTAAACTCAAATCAATGTTAAAGATATTTAGAGTAATACTACGAGTGGCTTCTACTTCCGGCTCCACCGCCAAGGTCACGAGCTCCTCATAACATTGATACCATTAAACTCAACTTCATGGTCCCAATTTAGTTTTCCATACTTTCCATAGTATGGTTCCAAACTAATGAGTCACAGTAAAACATTTTTATATTCTCTAAGAGGCCACTGCGTGGTGGATCTCTATGCAAGCTACATAAAAGACCGGGTTCAATTAAACTTCATCAAATCTTCAGGATAAGAGAAATATATTAAAATCAATATTTAATCACCTTCACGCTGTATCCCGCACATAGCATCATAGACAGAGGGAACCCATTGTTACACTAATCTCCACTTGCCGCCAAATTCCGAAGGCATTGCGTGTTGAGAAGCAGCACTTTAACACCTCGACACCGGTGAAAGAAAATATAAATTTAAATAAATATTTGATTTCCTAGAAAGGGATCGAATTCTCCATCACTCACTACTAGTAATAGAAGCCTTTAATAACAATTTATAATAATTATAATGCAGTTTTTATATTATCGATACCGGTAAAGATTGTTTTGCCTTAGCATGATCCTCCTTCAATGCCTTTGTGAGTTCTTTTCATCCATATCCATAATGTTTCCGCAGCTTCTTTTAGATCCTCATCCCATAATTTCGGAGGTCTTCCTCTCTATCTTTTGTCCTCTCTAGGTTTTCATTCTGCCACCTTTTTCGTTTCTCATTATATGCACTGCCCATTTCAATTTTAGACCGACCGCAGGTATAATAGGTTATATGTTGTAACAAAGACCATAGACTTCCATGCTAATACGTTTTCTAAAATAAACTGTCAATTTCAAGATGTTTTTTAAATAATTTGAAGATCTTCCTTTCTTTCGCTACATTTAGCATAAGCAGAAACTAATCACACTCCTAGATCCACTAAACTAATATTATTTTACTATACTGAAACAAATAAAATAGTGTTTGTATAATAGTTTTCTCATACCTTATCCTCTATCTACACACAATATATGAAAATAAATATATTATATAGATAGATGACCTTTGCGATATTGTTCCTTCGAACATCTCGACCATTTATAGTTTTAATAATTTAAATGTTGTCTGCGTTAATCTTTCATGATCCCAATAATCTAAATTAATAAATGTTTTATATTACAGTAACAAAGGTCACCTAGACGCCGATCACAAAGGTCACCGAGGAAGGAGCGGTCACGAAGATCATCACGAGAAACACAGTCAGTACGGCAAGAAGGGAGGCAAGGAGGGCGGCTCCCAGTGGGGATATGCAAAGAAAAATTAGATACATAAAATACTTTGTACATAATGTTTAAGGTTTAGTTTTATATGTATAGTTTAGATTACCAGTATAATTATAAGTACAAAAGAAAGATTTGATAAATTCTCTCACATTTTCTTTTTGCTTTTGAATAATTATTAATTTCAAGTTTAAAGAGTACTTTCATTATTTGAGGAAACATAGTACTATAGTTGCCAGTCTACAGTAATCAAATCTATATTTGTAAAAAGGTACATCGAGTTAATATTTTTTACATATAACGTTACACCTAATAATTATAAAACCATAAAAAAAGATATTCCATAAAAAAATGTTTGAGAGCTTCAATAATTCAAATACTTTAATTGTTCTAAGGACTTAATGCATGCAACTTAATGTTCACAACGGAGCTTTTGAGTTTTCCCTTTAAGTAATCTTCATATATCATATAAGGTAGTTTATTTAAACATTAATATTTTAATAAGTATTAAAGATATTGAATACTTTAATAGTGTTTTCGAAGACAAGAGAGACTTTGTTACATTTCATTCCATCTTTATCATCACCATTGTCATCATCATCATCATAAAAACATTTTTATTTTCATAATTTTTGCCATTTATTTAACTTGTATCAACCATATTAATATTTAATAAAGTTTTTTACTTATATTTGTATTTTTTTCTATATTTTTTTAGTTTCCTATATATTTAATAGCTACTTATTTTTCCTCACTTCTTTGCCACTTTTATAGAAACATCTTATTGCATTACATTAGGGCGTTTAGAAACTAACTTCACAGTGAATTTGCAAATTGAATAAAAATTTGCGTAAAAACATCGCAGGTAGTTCTTTTCGGGCAATGACCGGAACGATTGGATGAAGCGTTGCTTTATGTGGCGTAAGGCCGCAAGGTTTTTTATCTGTTCTATTAAAATTAGATTACTCAAAATACAGCTATTTTCATAATTTATTTCTTTGCTGACTTTTATCAGCGGTTTCATCCACACTGTCAAATGAAAATAGAGTTTTGACTGCAGTTACAGTGAGTGAAATCTGAATAATTAACGTATTTTGTATATCTATCAAACTCAAAAAATATATATTTATTCAGGACAATATTTCCCGAGCTCAGCACTTTCAACTAAACAAATTTAAGATTTTATGATTGAAATTATTTTTGATATTGATTATTTGGTTAACTTTCTAACAAAGTGAAATAGAAAAACACACCGTTTCTTCACCCTGTTTTAATTGTTTCATTCATATAAAAATAGTGACTTTTCTAAAAGTTGTTACAAAAATGGTGGCTTGCAAGGCTCCTTTCCTCCCAACAGTGGATCGTAATATTTGACGTAGACGTTGACCGCATGGTGTGGTCTCCTAGGGAAGAACACTCTTTGACCAGCGTCGTCGATGAAATCTGAATAGTTCATGGACCACTCGCGTTTCATGCCACACTTTTCGCATATTTTTGAACTGAAATTGTAAAACATATTTTTGACTTTATATATATATGACTTTTCTTTTAAAAACATTAATGTCACATGATTTCTGTCAGTGTAACTAATAAATGCAATTAATTTAATTCACAATTAAGTCGTCGTGGTGCAGCAGCACATGATACAGCTGTAAACAGGAATGGTGTGGCTTCGACTTTTACTTGGGAGAATATTTTATATTTTCATTTCCACGCTCTGGTAACAATTTAAAGTGCGGCGTTGAGTTCCGCCGCTATAGACGCTATATATCAATAATTGGGAGGAAAATGGAAAACATTAACTACTAAACATGCTAACTTTACATGTTTACCCTGTAAAGTGCCTAAAAATCTACAAAAAAGAAAACTGAGATTATAATTTTTGAAGCTTACGTATAGTCACTAAGTGAAATAACTTGTACTAGAGGATATCGGAGTTCTTCAGCGTGCATGAGAGCAGTTTTTAATAAGAGGGTTCCAACGCCTTGACCGGCGACATCTGATGATGTACCTAGAACCTCCACCTGAAAAAAATTTTATAAATTTAACTTATTATGTATCAGTTGCTTGATTGTAGAATGAGTGAAGGTATTCGCTGAGTCCATGTTCATTCCTTACTTTGCAAAATGTGACGTTAGATTTAATCATTCAACACACAATATTGTATCTGTTCGTGTAATGAAATAATATCAATTTGCAATTGGTATCTAATTTATTTGAGAAAGCGAAAAATTGTGTCGCCCAATACAATGTGAGCAAAAAATATAATACAAAAAGCAAAATATAACAAATAAATGTGTTGTAGGTTCAACGCAAGCAATGTCAGGCAGGTCAACTATTTAATTTCATGTACTTGAAAAAGGAAACATCTGGTACGCTCATCTAATACTCGTAGTCTACGTTCTACAACTCAGTTCATATAACATCAAATGATAGTTCTTATTTAAACTTTTCATATTTTTTTTTCTTGGACAGATATCTAACGCCAAAAATATTAAAATTAAAATTATTAAATATTTTTTTATATCAGTTATTTTTTATATCAGTTTTTTTTTTATATCAGTTATCAGATAGTTTGTTTTTATATCAGTGGTGTACAAATAATTAAATAAATAAATATTCTGAAAATTGGCAGACTATTTAAAAAACAAAACAAAAAATAATAACTGTAAACTTACATCATATAAATAACTGACATTATATTTATTAAACAAATTGGGGCTTTTCAAGCAGTGCGCAATAAAATACATCCTGTTACGTTCAGGTTTGGACATCGTGTAATGCGCCCATTCCTCCAGCTCGTCTGCCATCCAAGGAAAAGTTTTATTGGCAACGCAAACTCCTACCAACTTTTTTTCTTTAGTACGTTTTAAGAGTTCTAGAGCCAATAGTCTATCACCTGATAAGAAAAAAGTAATTTATTATAATTGTTATTATAATTTATTATAATAAACATTTCAAAAAACTGCTGAAGTGAATTGGATTTGATCTCACTTGGATTTCTTGGATTATTTAAGGATATATGATTTAAATCATCTCGATTTGACTTTTAATTTCCAAGAAATTTATAGACCGTTTCCCAAGCACTTGGGAAATGTAGCTGTAAATGTGTAAAAGTATCTGAAGGCACATGCGATGGCTGTAGGTTCACTTACGTCTAGTAAATATTAACATTAAAAACTATAGATGTATCTACTCTTTTTTACTTTCACGCTGTATCCCGCACACAGCAGGGTAGGCATAGAGAACCTAGCGGGATACTCCGTTCCCCATTGGCCGCTGATATCGATTCGACACCAGCCAACACCCTAAAATATGCTAAAGAGAAACGAATGGCCTTTTACAAAATTCTTTATAACTATACTATAAAAAATATGAAATTGATAATTTACATAAACTTAAATTTCGTACCAGAATGTGCATATTTCTCTGTCAGCACTTGAAGGTATGGACAATTGAGGCACATCCAAAGACCGACGACACTGGGCTCTCGCGGCCAGTAGTGGTTGTATAGAAACGATCTAATTAACTTAGCATGGCACTGATTCCCACGCTCCACTAGCACCTCGTTGATACCAAAACACTAAGTAGAAGAAAATGTTGGTAGTGAAAATACTCTCCTGCTGTTATTACTCTCCGTTCCCCACTCACCGCCCAACTTCCGAGATATTAAATAGAGGAAATGAACGCTTTGTTTTATCTTTCTATCACAGCAAGGAAATGATAATAACTTATTCGCCCGAAATGAATATCATTAAGAATCATAAGCTTTGAATAAGTTGTTTATTACTTTTTAAATTTTTTAAGTAACATTTATTTTATAAGTATTATTTTCTGTTTACGTATTGTCCAGTTTTTATATTGCTTTGGACATTAGGTATGTCTTTTTCATACTAAATAACGAACCTAACGGATACGCTATTGCAATTGGGAAGAAAGGCAAAAAAAAATAGATATTTCCCATAAATTGAACCCATTGCATTCAGTCTGGCATGTTCCAACGTCACAAAGGTGAGTTTTAATATATTATATCATCATGGATATTAAAAGCGAGAGGAATTATCTTTATTTAAGTAAAGGAAGGTAATTTAATTAAACATCAAGATGTAAATACGTATAAGTATAAAGAGAGAGAAGTGTTTTTTTAAGTCACAATGTTTTTATCATATTTTTACACATAAAACTCTTTCTTTACTGAGCAACAAGCATTCGCTCAGCAACGATAATTAGTTAGAGATAATGCATAGACAAAACAGTTTAGCTTCAAAAGTTGTGACTTGGCACTCACAAGTGTACCTAGCGTTAGGGAGTGGATAAAGAGAAAAAAATCTGGAAAAGAAATTCATACGGGAACGAGAAAAATCGAATTACTCAATTTACATAAGAAAGTCAATGAAAAATAATATAACAGACAATGGTTAAACATAACTATATTCGAGTTACAAAATCTTTCTTACTGGATTCTTTGTCACTGGAACCAGGCATTCGTCACATGGCGACCTCCTCCTGAAGCGCTTTGCTGTAAAGTTGAGTAATTGAGAATGCCTTAAGGGAAGTTTATTTTTCAGAATTTGAAGACTATAATTGACTGCCATTTTGAATTTTACTGTTTTTCTATGACTGTATAAATATCATTTCAGTATTATTTTAATCGATTTATTTCATGTTGACCTCATTTTTTTATTATTATTACTAAAATATTATTGTTTTGTTGTAAATTATGTTTTAGATTATATTCATTTTAATGACACTGTCAAGTTAAAATTTATATTTTTTTTAGTTTCGAGATCTTAGAGAGTTATTGAGAGCTAGATAGGTACCGTAGATACTTGATTATTTCAATTTAGAAGGAAATACGGTGTTGCATATTAATAATAATTAGTTTATAAACGTTAAAAAATAGTTAGTTATTGAAAGTCACCGAAGCGCAGTTGCCATGAACTTGCATTATTGAACACGATGGTTGTGGGTTCATTCATATACATGATTATGAAGAAATATTTATAACGTAACGAAAAAAATATAGGCTTCTATTTTATTTGCCATAACACTTATTGAAAAAACTATACAAAATACTTTTTACCGACCTTTTTGTGGATATGTAAGTAAAGAAAAAAAAATACGTTTGTCAAAATCGCCGGTCACAATGGCTAGATGTAAAATTTTGTGAACGTATTTATTTATTTTACCTAAACACACAAAAAAACCTCAAAATGTTTTACAAGAAGCATAAATAGTGTTCCCACTCTCATCTTCTCCTCTACAATGTCGTATATTATGAGCTTCGTGAGATCAGTCCCGAGACGAAACCTTTCATTCCAACCGATCTCCTTAACTGACTGTTTAAATTCAAAATGGATAAACATTCGAAGAAGCTATGCCGACAAACCTAAAACAGATAAAACCTCAAAACAAATTATGGTTAGTACAACTAATGTAAAGCTTATTTAAACCGACCATCTATTCAAAACACTTTTAAAGTGGTGTTACACAATTGGGAAAGGAATATAATTATTTATAATTTAAATAAGTTGTAATTAAGTAACGGATTCTTTGTTTTAATAGTGTGAATTTTATTTACACCTTCTAGACACAAAGTGTGACACTAAATATCACATGACAATAAATTTTTCAATTAGAAACACTAGAGTTAAAACAGAGACACTGACTGTATTGTGTAAAGTGGTGTAGTCTATTCGTACCATAACTGTTCTCACTCTCTTTACTTGGGTGTGCAACGTTAGATTCTCTCCATTTATTAGAGGAACCAAAGTGATTTTTTTAAATTACAAGTTCAAGAAACCTATATCTTATTTTCATTAAAACAATTTCATCATTTAGGTAAAAGGAACGGAAGATCTACGTCTGCGAGTACGTCGCGCTCGTCCCGCTGACGTGCCTCACGTACTGCGATTTGTCAGAGAATACTCCAGACTGGTGTGGCCGGGGGAGGAGAAAAAACCCGGCGTGAACAATCACGTTGTGCTCTCTGATTACGTTACTAGAACACTAGCTCAAGGTTCTTATGCCAATCTAGGTTTTATGTTTAGTGACTAAATAAAATTAAGTTAATTTTAGAAATTATTGTGGCTGAGACTTTCTTATTTTCGGAGAAAGTCTTTAGTTTTGTTTTTATAGAGCTGTTTTTCAAAAATATGTGGGAACCTTTCTTAATTTTTTTTCTGGACCTCGATTAAGTTTCGAGGACATAGTATCGATGATACTGGTGGACATTTAAACAGCATAAACGCCCCACGATGAAAGTGAACGAAGCACAAGGACTACAGGTAAAGACCATCGCATTTGTTCTTTCTGGTTAGGGACAAAGCAAAGGAAATCTTTTTTGAAATAGATAAGTCAAACATATTTTTCTTTCATTCAGGTCATTCAATGTTAGCTGAGCAGCAAGAAGCTAAGCTAGGTTGGTCTAGGATACGTGGTGTAGCCCTCTGCAGCGCCACGTGTCCATGGGACGCGGCTATGCTGGAGAAATGGGCCCGATGTGTCAAATGTGCAAGATCAAAGAAGCTAATGCTGATGACTGCACACTGTTTGAGAGCACCTGAATTGCATGATAAATACAAAGTGCATAATATTATGCAGGTTCGAGTATTTTTATTTAGTTCATTAGTAGAAGTGACATTATTTGACTTTTGTTTCGGTAGCCTTAACACCCTACAGTCAACGCGTAATGTTTAAAAAATAGCGCGGGGAGAAGCAGAGTTTATGATTACGTCATTTAGACAAAATTTATTTGATAATAATAATAGACTTTGATTTCAAACACACGTATTATTGTATATATACTTAAAATGTTACTCAAATTTTATAGATTATATTTTATAATCATAGTTTGAATTTTAGATAATTCTCATAGTTCCACCTAACACGCCAAAGGCATCTGAAGTCACCCAGTTGCTAGCAAAGAACTCGATACATCGAGGAAGAGATTTAGGTTTTCCAGTGCTACGGTTCGACGTATCCGATGACTCTGTGTTAGTACGCGAAATGATTACTTTGAGAATTTTTTTGTATAGAACGGGAGTGTCTTAATGGGAACGGAGTGTCATAACACTAGTTAGAAACGAAAATAATAAATATTGCATTTCCTCGAATGGGAATCGAACCCACAACCTGTCGGGTTTATAGTTACACTTTGTCACTCCGCGACTAGCCACAACTATTAATCATTTTTAAATCGATAAAAAAGAACCCTTTGTCAAGTGAACCTGTAATATTTGCATATTTTTGATATAATGTTGTTACATATTTTTGTAACTTACATTCTAAGATAAATTTTAAGCCATGATAGAGTCTAATGGAGTGTCCATTCTACTGATATATTAATTATATTTATGTAATAAAGCTATTATAAATAGTCATTAAGCAATTTGTGTCATCAGTTCAAGTTAAGTCCTTCTTCACTCGAGTGTTATTTTCAAGGCGCCTTCTGACCCCCGAACATTACAAATCAATATGTTTTGTTACAGTGCAAAAGTGCTCGACAAATTGCAATTGAAAAGGGAGTACGAATTCAATTCTAAAACACAACCTTCAACCATAAAGGTGCTTTCGGAAGAAAAGATTAGTTTATCGTCAGTACTGAAGGAGAAGAGTGTTACAGTCTACACAGCTTTCACTACCGCCGATAAATCTTTAACGAGATTGAAATAATATTGATGCAAATAAATTTTACTTAAATATTATTAGTCTTTTAAAGCGGTACTGACATTTATATTATTTACTGTACAAATATTTAAAAAAAAGTGAGAATTTAATAGTAGAATTATACATTGCCTGTCACTGTTAATATGTATGTTTTTTTCAATGTCAGACACTTCATTCATTATTCACTTCATTTAACGTTGAGTGTGGAATTTTTTCGGGATATTGAGTGGCGTAGCTCAACGCCGCGTTTTATCTTGTAACGAGCGCCAGAAATAATTCGCTCGACTCCACAGCCCTCGTATCCCACGTCTAATTAATAAATTATAATGTTACTACACTTTATCCCAAGAATCTTTGTTTAGATTAAGCAACAGGCATAGACTATGCTATGAGATGGAGATATAGACACTATAAGAAATAGCGATGGGCATAAAGATATGAATATTTTTATTTAAGGATTCTTTTTATTTTTCATGCTTAATTTTCTGAATTATGAGTAGCACTCGACCCTCCTCACTCGTACGCTCATGAGAATAAAGCAAAAATTGCAAAAAAAAGTCAATCTAAACACAAGAATTCAGATACAAATTAACTTCACGGGTCACCTACCCGTGGATAACCGCAGGTGTACAATAAGTTATTACCAATATAAATACAATGCTGCCTTTACCTATTCTTTGTGTTGCCTTACAAAATTATATCACGTTGTATTCGTAAATCGTATTTTATCCGCAACATTTATTTGTATCAATTGGATTCGTGCCCACGACGTTGTTTTGGCAATACTCTAATTGATATTTCGAAAAAGAGAATGTCGTGGTGCAGTGCAAGAACATCGACTGTTGACTGTAAACGTAATGGGTGTAGATTCCCAGTTGGTGTAATCAATTGTATCCTCAATCTGGTAAGAAGATAATACTTGGCATTGAGTTCCAGCACATAACATTGAACACACAATGTCTCCAAAATGAGACAGAAAGAAGAGAATGAAGTACTTTAGTACCAGGTTACCTCTGGCTCACCTGCAATGCGGGAAAAGCTGTTTTTAATACAGGTACTTACTGTAGCAAACTGGTAATACTTTTACAGAATGACTCCGCGGTGTGCCAATGGACCACGACGTCCTTGACGTTTTCATAATTTACGTGTATTAACATATTTCAGTATATGTCTAAAATGGGGGAGAAGTTTCCTCAGTTAATTTTTCCATATGAGTTTTACTAATATTGCTTCTATTGTAATGTCTTAAAGATATCTACCTGCTATCCGATTTCTTGATTTCTGATTATCCAAAGAGAATCTTAGTTTTTCTGCTTCAATTATAATATTGTCCAATTTTGTTTCGGTTGTCAGTCAAGTTCAATTTAGTTTATTATCAATTACAAACAAAGTAACCATAGATTTGAGTAACTCCATTTAAAAATCATTGATAAAACCGTAATGCCGTTTTAATTCAATAGAAAAGTGTTGGACTTAGAATGAAAAAAATAAATTTTAAAATAGTGTCTTTAATTGAACAATACCTTATAAAAAGTAAATACGCTTAGACAGATTGGTGGCGACCAGAGTTGTGAAATAATTTACAATCGACAGTTATATAAAATACAAGATTTGAAATATAATGTGGAGTTCGCAAGACAGCTTTGGACGGAACAGTTTTTGTCGTTGCCAAATTAAAAAAGCGAAGACGTGACATTTGTGTTACTTTTTTAATATACAAAGCACGAGTTGGATAGTTTTTAGCCAAATAACGAAAATAAGTCGAAATTTTTAAAGTTAAACAACAGTTAACACATAGACATATTTAAATAAAAAAAATTTTAGTTTCACAAGTTTATTAATCATGATTACTTTAAGGCTAATTGCGTTAGGTTTCTTACATTTTGCAGTGGCGATCCCTATTCTAAAAGATTTATTAATGGTGGACGATACAGTGTCTGTTGGAACGTACGCGCGTGAGGCGAGAGCTGCGCCCGTAAGTACTACTATGAATCACATAATAAAACATTAACTCCAAATTATTTGTAAATACAAAAAGAATCTAGTAGTTTTTGTATTTAAATTATTTATTCTAACGCATTACATGCTTTACTTTATTACTATTATTTGGGTTAATTATATAAATATGTATATTTTTTTAAATCAGTGTTTGAATTAACATTTTTAGCCCGAAAATTTCCACAAATCTTATGAGACCGAGGGAGACGGCGAAATTGGTTACTCCCGCAAGAAAACTGGAGGAGGCAAGAAAGGGTACCAACATTTTGACTCTTATCACAAAAAAGCAGGCGACCACTACGAGCTAGAGACAGAGGATTCATTTGGTCGTGATGAAGGTCAAGAGGCAGGAGCTCACAGCCACCCACAAGAGAGGCGAGGTGAATTAAGATTAAAACCTTTGAAGCGACCGTTTAACCTGTTAAAAAGAGTTTTAAGATTATTTTTCTAATCTTTTATGCTGTTTTTACTGTACAAATATTCGAAATATAAATATTGGATTTAGTTTAAATAGATTATTGATATACAAATTTAACTATTAAAAGCATTTTATGGTATACTTTATTACTTATATAAATATAAATTACTCATGAGCTTTAAATTAAAAGTTTAATAAATGATTTTTAATGTTATTACTTCTTATTGACAAAATTATATGAACTTTGTTGTAACAGAAAAATACCGTGAGGATAAAGGTAATACCAAAGAGGAGGAAGAGGACGAAAGAGACAAGGAAAAAGCACCAGTTGAACATGATCATGAAGAATTAAGGTAGGACCTAGAGTAACTTGAAGTTACCTAATTTTTAATTATTAGAAACTTTATTTTTTATTCTATTTGTTTTAATTATTGTATTTTCTTTTTTAGAGAGGGTGCTAGCGATGGCAACGGTGGAGTTGAGTCATATGGCCATGATCCTGCAGATTATGTGCTACCAGAAAAGTATACTTATGGTTCTGGTGAAGAATATAACTTTTAAATAAGATCAGAGCCTTATTATTCATTTTAAGAAAAAAATATTGCACAGAGTACTAACCAAAGACTGTTATTCTTAACTTGATTATGAATGATTTTACTTTTCAAGTATTGTATTCGTTTTAGAGGTCACTATACTTGCCCGTTACTTATAAGCGTTACTATATTAAGCTATTCTTTTGTAAAATCTGAAGAGCCTTCAAAATTGCCATCTCTTGATAACTTTCAACGCTATTTATAATTATTGCTTATTAAATAGACTTTTAAAATATTTTATTGATAGTTTTATTTGTACTTAAAATCCAAATAGTAAATTATATCTTCTTATAAATCACTTACTTAGTAAAACTAAAATATATTTTTAGCTCGTATGAAAAGAAATCTTTTAATATTATATAATAGTATTGTGTGTTTTTCATAAATTTTCTGTGCTTTTTTCTAAACTGTATTGTAAACACTGTACAATGCATTAAGCATTATCAAAACGTTGCAAGACATGTCATGCTGACAGCTAAGTCGATGTTATTCTCTTTATGACATTTGTTTTGCTCGCGCGACCGAATCCGGAGAAAGAAATACAACAAACGAAAGTGATCTACACAAAAACTAATCTATACCGTTACAATTTGTGATGTGAAGCCTGTCGAGATAACCAAGCAATAATGGGTTTTAGAACAAACGATATTATAACAGTTATATTATTAAATATTATACATTACGCGTATACGGGTAAGTACCTACAATTATTTAATTGAATCAATTCGTTCAGGACGTGAACGTATATGAGAGTACTTTATTCTTTTTAACAGAGAACATCCTGTTCTGCAATGTGACCAAGCTATCGAATAGCTGCCCGGGAGACAATCACATTTGTAAGGAAGAAACGCATCGTTGTGAATGTGTGGAAGGATATACTAGCGACGGGGATGACTGTATACCTATTGGGTCATACGCTTCCAGTCATGACGCTACAGCAGCTGTAGTATCAATATTTACTATAGCTCTTGTAGTATTTGGTCTAGTTCTAGTTATAAGGAAGTATAATCTAGTTGAATATGCTCGACAGAAAATTAATTTACGTAGAAACAATGATATAATGTATGAAGATGTTATGATTGGTCAGGATGATCCCCCATTAGTCCCATAGTTGCTTAATAAATGTTATTTATTGATTTAATAATATGTTATGTGCTTAGACAATTGTTAAAACATCAAACTTGTATTGTATTTAATTTATTCCAAAGTTTTCCTGCTTGGATATAATGAGTTGTTATTTTATAGATATAGCATATCTGAACTAAACATATATAAATTCTGTAAATGTGTTGATCTTATATTATTTTTATTAAAATTCATAAAATTAAATCTCCCTCTAAACAAATTAAAGAGAAGTAATGTATGAACTGTACAGTATGAGTATGAGAATAAAATATATATGTTTTTACTATTTAACAAAATACTTTTATATTATAAATAATTTTATAATATAATAAATACAGATATAAGAAAAATACTGTATCAGATTTGATTTCAGTAAGGAGTATAAAATTATTTTAAAATATCTGTTTTATGGATAATTTTGGTTTTGGATACATTTTTTGTCAAAAATATACTTTCTGAAGAAGCTTTTATTAACAATTTGTGATATTTGTTGTTCACATGTATCTATATTAATAACAAAAGTTCTTCCTTCATACATAAGTAGTGTGTCGGCTCTTACAAGCCAAATCAAATGCCTGTCATAAAATCTGATTGAGGCGCCACCAATATACAATATTATATCCTATATTTGACTAAGGCTGGCTAAGGACATTTTTTTATTTCAGATATACAATAGTTAGTTACAGAGCACTATATAATATAATATACTCAATAATAACATTCCATAATAAATAGATAATACATATTTTCTGCAAATTAAACATGATAAGTAATTATTTATTGCATACACTATTATTTTTAATTATTCTTGTCAATAATGAATGCCATTGAAGTTGACCTTTAACTACTTTTGTGGTAAATATAATATTTTTATCACATTATATTAATGTTAGAGGTAACAGACTGAATGTGATGGTTAGGGGTTCCATTCTTACTTAGGGAAATATATTCACTTTCCTACTCTGGTAACAAAGTGCAGTGTAGAGTTCCGCTATTCAATATACAATGTATCAAAAGTTGGGAGGTACATGGTGAATAGACTCGTAACACTAATTGCCCTCTGTCTAGCTATGATTAAACAAAGTATCCTCAGCCAAATACAAAAATTATTCATGCATTTTGTTATTTGTTTTCTTTTATTTATTTTTTCCCAACTGCTACAGAAGGATTATGATTTTCAGCTTTATCTTGTATGTATGTAATATTCATTCTTATATCATACCTCCAGAACCACTAAAAAGACTTACATAATTGAGATATCATTAGATTGGTCTCGGCAGTGAAGATGCCATTGGACGTATAAAAAAATTTTTTTTCAAATACCACTGTGGGTATCAAATTCAAGAGCTTAATAACACTAATAAAAATAATACAATGAGAAAGTTAAAAATTATAGACTGCTCTTTTACTTTCTGAAACCGGTGGAGTTCTAATGAGACAACCAAATAGTTACATGCCCTAATAATAGTAATGAATCCTAACAAAAAATGAACTATAAATAATTAAATGTGATTAATTAAATTAATCATTTCAATGTTTACCAGGAATCCCACATAATTTAAAGAGGCCTCGACTGATAATCCTAATAAACTATAGGGCTTGTTTTTTTCTTTATAGTTTTATGCGGTCAGGCTTTTGATTTTTTAAATATTTTTTTTATTTTGGAAAGTATATATGTGTAATAAGATTATCTTTTCTATTTCAGTGAGAAATATTAATAAAAAAGAGTCTACAAATAAGGCTTTTCTTTCAATTTTAGATAATTTTAGTTTTTTTAATATTAATTATCTATATAATGAGCTCAATTTCACCAAAGACTGAAACAAAGTTGTATTGTGTTTACTATCTTGTGACATTGATTGATATATTTTTTAAATTACTAATAAAACAATGCAAAGGTGAAATAGATATCATTTTAACATAATAGAAAGTAAATTTTGTAATAACATAAATAATGATTAAAAAATATAATTGAAGCTGTCTTGGCGCAGCAGCACAAGGGGGGTGTGATTGTTACACGACTGTTGTGGGTTCGATACCCACACAGGGGAATGAATTATTATTTCATATTATTTTCATTCAGTGTTGAGTTCCGCCACTTAACACACAATGTCTCAAAAATATTCAGCGGAAAATGGAGAGTCTTAACACTAGGTTCCTTCTGCCTACCCTGCTTTATGCGGGATACAGCGTGAAGATGATTTTTTATTTCTAAATAATTATATTATTAAATTATAATATAATACTATTTTGAGATTGTGATTTCTGAGCAGCTCTAATTTTATTTAAGAACAAATAACATGTTCAATTTTTTTTTATTTATAAAATAATAGACTGTGTAGAATATGTAAAATATGTGAATAAATTATAATGTTACATTTAAAATTGGCACAACTTTGAAACAAAAATAAAAAAATCATGCTTAATTTTGCACTAAATATATTAAATAAGTGTAGAACACTTATTAATTATTATAAAATTAAAAAAATAGTAATAAAATGTAAGTTTGACGCTGTCTTGAGCTTCAGCTCAACATTCGAGAATCTCAAGTCTCGAGAATTACGCGGAAAGTGGGGAACGAGTGTCTTAATAAGTCACTTCTTAAACTAGGTTCCCGTGTCCCCTCTACCTACCCTATGTGCGGGATAAGCTATTCTCGCTTTATCTTCTAGTTTTATTTAATTTTAAGATTTATAACCTTAATATAAAATCATTGATAGCTATTTGGTGACAATATAATTTAAATAACGAGGCAAGTTATTCTTACATTTTTATTATTTTTTTAAAATATCAAAACATAACAGTAAATAGCAAAATGTATATAAATAAAAATTTATTTTAATAATTAATCTAGTACATAACACCTAAACTTACTTTATTCCATATAACTTTAAAAACGATCATGCCGCCATTTTACTGCGTTTTTAATTATTAACTATTAAATATTTGGATGCCTTTGCTTAGCCTATTTTATACATAAAATTTATTTTACCTTTAAATATATTTGTTCATTTATACATTTCATATGATTTTTATGTGTGTTCTAAATATTTATTATATAATTTATTTTAAGTATCAATTAAAAAAAGATAACTTTTTTCTTAAAAATATTCTGTAATATAATGCATTGAAGGTATCTGTATGTAATCAATGCTTATCTTTAATTAGTTATTAACAAAAGGCAATGAAAATGATAAAAATAGAATATTTGATTTTAAAGTAAATACTTATTGTTACATCAAATCAAATCAAATATTATTATTTTTACATAACTTGAATTTTTATTTTCAACATAATAGATAGGAAAAAAGAAAAATCTTTATTCCAATAAAAGCTATTAAAAAAAGGGTTACATTTTATTTCAGGGATTAGTATTATTTTGTATATGGAAAATTGACTTGCCTAAAAATATCGTAACACTCAGAATGAAAGTCAGAATGAAGAAATGAAAATGACCTAACTTAAAACATTTACGATTTATGAGTGATCACTAATGAGATTGCAGTAGGACAGTTGCTGTCTATAAAAGTGATGGTTGTGGGTTTTATTCCCACTCGGGGGATTGATTACAATAACCAAAAAATTTTGAGTTTTTAGATCACTTTTATAAGAGTGTGCGAAAATAATGCACAATATATTACGTTAAACAATTTGTATGTAAAAATTGTAACATTGAAATATTTTAAATGTAAGTAAATATTATAACGATATGTATGCTAAAATAAATACTCTGTGATATCTAAATGTTTTTTATTATATATTTGACCTACCTACATATTTTCGTTCATTTATACAATTCCGCAAATCAGTACTAATAATGTTTCAAAATAATCGACAAAAGGAGAACGACATGAGTATGATTAAAAATTATTAAAATTTACGCATTCCACATGACATGTATACAAATAACATTGTATCAATCTACTACACATTGAAAACGAAAATACTTCATTGATAATTTCTCCGATTGGGAACTAAACCCACAACCGTTGTCACAACGGCCCCGAATACTTTATTAGGTGTACATATAAAAGGAAAACCCTATCACTTGCTATATAGTATTTTCATTATTTCAAGCAATAAAACTTCTTATAATAGGCATCATGTGAAATGTAGTAAGATATTTAACTAAATTACTAAAGATTAAAACTAATGCAGTCCCAACTCGTGGCCCTTCGTATAGTACTGTAAAAAATATTTTATTTATTAATTTATTAGTTTTTTTTATTAATAATATTTTATTCATTATTTTTTAGAGTTTAATTTAACTTATATTTTTAGGATATATGCATTTGTGTTTTGAATAAATAGATTTTACATAATGTATTCGTATTTTGAAAAATTGGTAATATTTGAGTATATATAACAATATAAGCGTTAAAAAAATATTGCCAGGTATTCTATATAATATCTGTTAAATTAGTGTATATATATATTTGAAAGTGTATGTGTGTGTGTGTATGTACAAACCTCTAAACACATTATAACACGCGACGCTGCCGTACAATAGGGCGGCGCACTGCTGCGGGCCGCGGGCGTCGAGTGCCCAAACCAGCGCAGGCAATGCGCTCAGGGAGTGCGCGTATGACAGGGAGTGAGATTTTGCCAACATTTGGAGACCCACTGTGAAACCACAAAACCACAGTATATATATATATATATATAAATTATATAAAGGCCAGTCGTGGCGCAGGGGCACAAAGTGTGACTTAGGGCGACCGATTGTGGGTTCGATCCCCATTCGAGGAAATGAAATATTTATTTAAATTTACATTTCCATTTCTTCGCTTTGGTGTCCAGGCAAAGCGCGGCGTTGAGTTCCGCCACTCAACACGTAATGCCTCCAAAATTCAGCGGTACTAGTTTCCCCCTGTCTACCCTGCTTTGTATGGGATAATCCGTAAGCTGAAATAGAGAAATAATAATCTTAGGGAGCAGACTTGGGCGTTGTGGGTTCTATTACCACGTACGGAAATAAAATATTTAATATTTTTATTTCCAGGCTCAGGCAACGAAGCACAGCGCGGTATGAGTTCCCCCACTCAAAACACAATGTTTCCAGAATTTGGCAGAAGAGTGGGAATCAGAAGTGCCTTAATGGAAACGGAGTAAGTTTCCAGGTTACCTCTGCCTGATATGTGCTTAAAGCTAATGTAAATTTTTATAAAGTTAAAAATTATTGTTATAATTTTAAATACCTTTGGTCTTTGATGTGTGAAATGTGAGCAAAGTCATTATTAAATGAGATACAAATATGAACATAACAATGCCTGGAAACAAAAAGAAGTATCTAAGTTTGTATATTTTATATATTTTAATATACTAGAGTATTAAGAGTGAAAAATAATTTTAAAATATATTTTAGGAATTATATAAGTATTAAAGAACCCATATAAATTATTTCCTATTTAATTCAATTGATATTATAGAAATATAAAATATTTTAAGGCCAAGTGCATAAAAAATTCGGTGAAAAGTGGGGAAAGGGTGCAGGATACAATCTGAAGCTAAAAATAATATTTAAAGTTCAAAAATATATAATAAATATAAAAGACAAAAAAAATAAGTAGAATAAAATCAAAAACAAAATAAGAAAACATAAAGCATACCAGAAAAAGTAGACAGAAATTGCACATAAAAATCTATTTCCCATATAAAAAGATCCACCGAATCCCTCTCCGGTTGATTCCATCCTTTACAATAAACATTCCACGATTCAGGTAATGTAATATTTATAGGTAATGTACTGAAATATAAAAAAAAACACCACTTTAAATTAGTTAAACTTTATAGACTAATGGATTTTTTTCTAAACAACACACTATATTCTCTACATAGCAAGGCAATGGGAACCCTGGAATCTGCAAACTTCCAATTCCCTCTGAATTCTGGAAGCTTTGCGTGTTGAGTGGTGGCCAATGCTTTTTTTCTCATTGTTAATCAGAGAGCGAAAGAAATTAAAATATTTCATTTCCTCAAGTGGGAAATTATTACATTATTAAAGCCTATTTTAATTTCACTATAAATTACACATAATAGTTGTAGTTATAACAGTTACATAGAATTTTTTTCAACAAAAATAAAAGCTCTACAATAAAGTGGCAATAAATTCAAATTTCATTAAATAACAAAGATATATATGAGGTTGTCAAAGAGCAGGGGCTCTAGGGACAGTAAACACCACAGGTTTCGATTTCCATTCAGAGGAATGAAGTATTTAATATTTTTATCTCCTGAACACTGGGTTTCCCATGTTTTCTCTATCTACTATGATATGTGAGGATCCAATAACAAGTATTTATCAATTATACTTACATAAAAGTTTCATTATAATGTGTATTATTACTAGCATTTATATTACATATAGTATTAATGGTCATGTTAAATAAGCTATCATTTCTCCAAAGTGAAAATGTTTCCAACATTAACAATATTATAAATAATTTCCAATATGACTGAAAAATATATAAAATAATAAACATAAATATTTTAATAGTAAGAACTTTTTATTTACTATTTAGAGAATCATATATTTTAAGTTATTGCTAATAATATAAAATTAATTCAAAGCTGTCCTGATGCAGTAGAATAGCATCCAACTGTAAAAGGGATACTTGTGGGTTCAATCTCCACTCAGGGGAATAATTTTATCTCTTGGGATTAAAATGGAATGGTCCATTGAATCAAAGAGTTTTAACACTAGTTTCTATATGCAGGATACAGCACAAAGATAAAATAAAGAGAAAAATATATTCTTAACTAACATGTACATACTAACTTTAAATTCTGTATTGTATATAACATGTCTTTGGGCTTCTTTTGACATTAGAACTAAGTCTATCATCACTATAACAGGATCATATTCTATATATTTATCTACTACTGCTTTGCATTTTTCCTGGAAAATAAATTATAATTAATAATATAATTAAAATAAATAAATTAATGCTAGACCAGTTGTGGCATGTGGCAGGGGCACATGTGTGACCGTAAACACAATTCATTGTTGGTTTGATCCCCACTCATGACAACATAATAATAATAATTTAAAAAATTGCAATTACTCTAGTAAATACTTATTCAAAATTCCATAA
>JBAIZZ010000303.1:396566-461646 GCA_037355905.1 Heliconius aoede
CTCTCTCTCTGACTTGAAACACGGTGGTTGTATTTTCATTTTCCCACACTTTTAAAAAAATTGCGGCGTTGAGTGCCGTCACTTAATGTACAAAGTCTCGAACACGGGCAGCAAACGGAGAGTAGATCGACATGTCACCCACCGCGTCACGATGCGGGCCTAGTTTTCATTACAAATTTAAATTATCTGCACCGTTGCAGTAAATTAAAGTTTAATCACGCTTCTACTCAAGACAGGATAATAGTCGCTTCAAAATTGCGTGCCGCTTGACGTGCAATAGGCGAGTGCCCTGTATCAACTAGAGCTCTGTACTTTGTTAATGTAACAAATTTCACATGAAAATAAAAGCCAATTATAGTAAAAGAGGTTATACTTAAATAAAAAATAAGTGAAGCCAGTCGTGTTGCAGGGGCACAAGCGTGTGATTGTAAGTTGAGGGTTCAACGGAAGGTTGAGGGTTCGATTCCCACTCAAGGAAACGAATAATAATAAAAAAATATTATCCTATCTGGTGTCGCGGTTAAGCGTGGTGTTCAGAATTCAGCGGAAAATGGGAAACGGAGTGTCTTTACTGTAAGCTCCCTCTGCCTCCCCTGCTATCTGCGGGATACAGCATGAAGCTAAAAAAATGAATCAATTTATCCAGATCTGAACATACTTCTTGCAAGAACAGCTTTTAACAGGGCTTTTAATTGTTAATTTTCGACCGAAATGAAATCATCATTTCATTTCAATGAGTACACAAATGGCAGCAAAGAAAAGATTTTCTGCACCTATTTAGAAAACTGGCTGAAATGTATATGATGAAAGAAGCTTTATTAATAATCACGTAAAAATGTTATAACAAGTTTAAAATCAATTTCATAGAAGATAAGAAATAATATACAAGGTCGTATCGACATTCACTTTAGCAATAATCTATCAGTTTGACGCGGTGTGAGTAATGGCGGGGCGTTAATGAGCGCGCCTCGCTCTGGCTGGTGTAGATATTATGCTTATTATTTCATTCTCTGGGTAAGCTTTTGATAAAACATGTTGATTTTTTGTTTATATATTTTTTAAGTTTCTTTTATCATTTATATTATATATATAAAAAAAATAATTAAACAACTATGATGACAATGACTTGGTTATGAAAAATCAAGAACATAACATAGAGTAAAAAAAACTACGGACAATGACGAGTTAGATTTCTTTATAGTAATTAAGAAAACTTAACCATGAGTTCACTGAACTTATGGGACTACCGCCACTAAGTCATACGTTCTAATCACTCACTACGAGTACTTCGAAATTCATATACGTTTATAACAACTTATATATGTTGTTACGCTTATATAATATTAATATTTACTGCAATTAGTGGAAATAAAACCTTAATAATATGAAAAACAATAGACCGCATTGCGGGTTGTATGTGAAATTGTTATTAAATAATCCTTTTTCCTTCGAAATATATGTAACGATTAGCTGGACAAATGTGTTGTATTAAAATAATAAATATCCCTTATGTGTGTGGATATGGGGCCGCGGTGACCTTTGTTATGCTTATATATAAACGTTCTTGCAAATTTATTAGCATCTCTTTTCTTTTTTATATCACTCCATGCTGGTTTCTATAAATAAATTATATTGTTTTTCCTAAATGAGTTTGATCTAATATATCGAAAGTAATTGCATAACACTTAAAAAACACAAACTCGAAGTATAAAATATTAGGGACAGTTAAAACACGCATAACAATAAAGTAGTCAAAATATATTTTAATTACTATTAAGCGGCCAGTCGTGGTGCAGTGGCACAAAATGTGGCTGTAACGCGACTGGTTGTGGATTCGAACCCAACTCGAGGAAATGAAATATTTATTTAAATGTATATTTTCATTAATTCGCTTTGGTGTCGAGGCAAAGCGCGGCATTGGGTTCTGGTACTCAACACGCAAAGCCTCCAGGTTTCGGCGGAAAATGGAGAATGGAGTATCCTAATCCCTCTGCCTACCCTGCTTAGTGCGGGATACAGCGTGAAGATGTATGTTGTTATGTATAAAAATATTCTATTTGAAGTATTTATCGAATTTTTATTCCATTTCCAACATAATAATATATTAGGTAAATATTGTTGATAGAATCAACCGCCAATACTGCGCTTAAATAAATTCAAATTTATTTTATTACAGTTAACAGTATATATATAACATGAACAATGTACATATATCTCAACGCACGTAGTTTCAAAGTAAGCTTTGCATAGTACTGTTTACATCTACGAAGTCTTCTAGTGAACAGCGAATGGAGACACTGTTTGTTAAGATGAAATGTCTATGTTACTCGTTCTAACTGACTCTAGTCGCTTTTATAATTTAATATTTTACTTGGTCTGTACGTAATGTTGTAGACTTGGCGTAGATCTTTACTTAGTTACTCTGTTTAATTAGGTGGCAGAAAGAATAAATTTTATTTAAACCATAGATTCACTTTTACGGTTTTTCCCGCATATTCCGAGATATTCAGCGCAAACCAATTTTTTCTTATTCTCTCATCAACAGCTCCTGGCTGTATTTTTTTTACTACAGATAAAAATTCTTTATTGCAAACTTGATAGTATTAATTAAATACATTTCTTAAGACATAAAATGCACAAAGTTGCAAAAGAGTTGGTGTAGGAGGAGAGAATGTCGAAGATAGCACAACAGGAAAAAAAGAATCCAAAACAATTGTTTCGTTCTTCAAGTCGAATTTTCAAGCAGAAATCACCACCATATTCAATCACCGGTGCATTGACAGAAAGATCTTGAAATATATTTATATTTCTTAAAACAAATGACGTAATAACATTCATTTATCATTTATATATATATTTTTTTATTTTCTACAAAAACCAAAGACACGCTTCGTATATCATTAAAAGTAGAATAGAATATTTTCAACCAAAAATGGCGGGTCAACTAAAATGAAAAGGAATATTTTGTAGAGAATATAACAAAGCTCACAATGGATCTTCACTGCAAGCTCCCACTGACTCGACATTTATACTGAACGCCGCATAAAACAATATTATACTTTAGAGGTATATGTGTTTATGGCATAAATATGAGCCTGTTCTAATCTGGATGAATATATGGTGGAATTGCTCTTTTTTGCTCTAAAGAATATGTGGCGATCGTTCTGTACAGTTATTTTTTTTTCATTATTTATTTATATTTTTTATTTAATTAATTGTAAATGTGCGGACAAGATCCAGGTGCGCCAGCCTAGCAAGCAGAACGGCTCCCATTTGGTCGTATAAGCCTTTGTTTTGTCAACGTTACGTGAATCCTATTCTTAATTATCTTGTCCTGTATTCTCGAGATATCCAATCTAATTTCTACAGTAATCCTTCTGTAATCATTCTTACCTTCTGTGTTCTCTTGCTGTGTTTTTTCTTTACTTTATATTTTTTTTATTAAACACAACTTTGTGCATAAATCTATCCGTTTTTTATTATTTATTCTCCTTCTCTTATCTTAGTGTAATATCGTAGCTTTCCCCTGTACAGAATAAACACACTGCAAAACCAGTGTCTATTATTCAAAAATTGAGAAAGTAGTGATATCTCACTTATGTTTCTGTTCACTAAATATGTGACTAAAGAGAAATATTAGATGTTGTATGACAAAGTTATAATACATTCTGAGTGTCAGAAGTAACTCACCGCGTAAGATCGCAACTTACGTGGGAGCAAGTTTACATTTTAATAAAAGGAAAAGTTTGATAATATATATTTATATTAAACCGTTAGTCTAAACTGAATTTTATAATCTCCTGAAAGATTGTTGATCAATTTTTTACTTACATTTTAGGGTCCCGTGTTGTAAGAAAGAAATCCTTGTAAGATCATTTTCTTGTTCGTTTGTCCATCTATCAAGATCTCTAATACTCTCTCTGTGCGGCCTAAGATTTATTTCAGATAACATTCTAAAAGTATGTAGATAAAATAAATATCAAATATTTAGGTCTATAGTTACTTGACATGCAGGAAAAATTAGCTTCAAAGGCAACACAATTAAACGATCCGAATATTCATACATTGACTTCGTTGCATTGTAAACAAAACGTATGGTACTTTCCATGCACCTATAGTTATGCAAGTTGACACAAAATGATAAATTCTAATACACATAAAAGAAAAATCGGAAAAGTAAAACTTTATAGATATTTCATAAAAAAAATTATTACCAAGGTTGGTAATGATTCTTTTATTAGTTCATATCATACAAAACGAGTAAATAAATATCTCAAACTTAAGCGTGTGACTTTAATTGCAATGAATAATATTACAGTACAGCGTAAACTTCTACCATTCGACAACAAATGTCTACCTAATATTCGTCTATACCTAAAAAATATTAAAATTTTATGTAAAAGTTAAAAACAACAATAGAAAAATAATAAGAAAAACAAAGCACAAAAGTTATTAAATAGCAGATATGTGACGCGCCGTGATTAATGGACGCGAATCAGTAAGCGGATGGTAGCACGTAGCCATCTACGACATTGGGTTATTATTTTATAAAACTGTTAAAATTAGTGTAAACTTTGTTGTAATAGAGAGTACAAATCTATTATAATATCTTTAAATCATGGAAAAAAAATTTGAGTGTTAAAATGTAGGACAAAAAATTTTTTTTTGATTTTGAAATGGATTGGGATTTTCACGATTCGGACCCAAACCTTTCCCCATCTGTATGTACTTCGAATTTTCCATATAAAGTAATCTATTTGTATGAGTAGCACGTTACTCACATTATTATGCACAAAACGTACCAAATTTCACGAGTGTTGAGCGCAACACGAAAATGCCTGTACGACTTGTTTTTGCTTTGAGAATGAAAGTTTACTTTACTTTAAGTGAGTAGTTTACTTAAGCTAAATTTTGTATTATTTTTTTAGTCAATTTCTCACAGTTCTGATCGATATCAGATATTCATAGCAGGGCGACTTATTTTTGTCGTCTTTGGCGTTTTGTCTTACCCGTACCCGACCATTGTTCGCTCACTAACTTTAAGTAGTAGTTATACTCGCTGAAGAATCTATCGTACCCAATATTAAACCGAAAAAGAAAAGAAACGAAAACGTTTGTGTTGTTATTAGGATGCCATACTGTATCAGGAAAAAGTCTTAATAAGAACACTTTATCGCCTGTCTGTCTTGCCATAGTTTACCTTGATACCAGACCTAGGAAATGGAAATATTTCATTCCCTCGAGTGGGATAGAACCCATAACCACGCTATCACCGCCGGCCTGGACATATAATTAGAAATATCAAGATGTTTAAAATAAAGGGTAATGTGTTTTAATTAACAGAACAAGAAACAATAATTTAATTAAATTAATGAAATATCTTTTTTAAGCTCAAAATTACATTTATTTGACACACCCTATGTCATTTTTGTTACTGAGAAGGTTCTGTACAGAAATAAATCTATTTTTTTTAGTTTCGCGCTATATGAGCGGTACACCACCGCTCGTTCAGCAGAATAAATGGAGAGAATTAGAGATAAAACCCTCCATTCCCCACGTAAATAGTAAAAAAATAAAAAAAGGTATAAAATATATCCTACGGCGCTTCCCCGATGAAAGGGTCATAACAAAAAATAAATCAACTAGGCAATTTATCAAGAGTAAAAGGCGTCACGTTATAGAAATAGGAGAGCAGGTGTTATTAATTAGACTGCTTATAAATCTTTCCTTTAGATTACTTGCCAAATATTATATTTATACATACAGGCTGTTTTTGTTATCACCACATTAATTGAAATCACAGTTGTAACTATTCTATATACGCCTAATACAATTAAAACATAAGTGATGTTTCCAAAAATGAAAAAAAATATTTATCAAACAAAATAATTAATGAAAATATCGTTGTCTACGCGACTTGTAAAGTTGAATGTTCTTCATCAGGTTTATTCATTAAAATTAAAAAATTAAATTAAATTATTAAATCTTATATGTATATAAGATAGGTAATTTCTCGTTCTGGTGGGGTTTTCGAGGATGAAAGTAGTAGATCGGTAACGTTTAGTAGTAATTTCGTAGTAGTAGGTATCTACGTTATTAGCATCTATTCGTAACTACGTCACACAATACAGTGCGGAAAAATATATTGAAATAAAAAAAATCTTAGGTTTACACTGTTGAGCAATTTTGATATTTTTTTTTACGTATCTGTTTGAAATATTTTACTCTATATGCTGCTTTCGTAAAAGGAGCGCAGATATTGTAACATGCAAACATTATTGTAACATATTTTTTAGCGTGGCAGGATCTGTAGATATGTCTTATTTGCATATACTATTTTTTTATAACCATTTTATAGTGGAGATCGAATCCATTACCATCGTGTTTATACCGAACGTTATTATACCGAATTTAATTAGCGAGAATGTATGTATACTATTACTAAATTAATTTTATAATATTCATTCATTATTATTATTCATTCTGTAATAATATCATAATATAAGAATTACGTTTACTGTAACGATTAAATTTCTTAAATGATTAAATGATGATTAAATGTCTTTAATTTATTTTAAAATTGATCAAATTTTTTAGTTTCGCGCTATATGAGCCGTTGAAGGTTTATTACCAGAGGGGTCGTTAGAGGAATCGAAGCTCTTTCGCCTCATTTACCGTCATCGACCTTCTCACATACGTTCTCCGGGGACTAGTCATGCTTAAGCTTGATACAGTTCTTAAAGGATTATAAATTTAAATTACAAATTGTAAATTCTAGTATAATAAGTCAAATAAAAATTTTGAACTAAATATTTTATATATACAACATCATGAATACATAAATGTGAATGAGCATTATACATCTAAGCTGAGTAAATAAAACGTAATTTATACTTTATTAAGGCTTGGCTTTGCTTGTCACAAAGAAATATTATCATAGTAAGGCTTAGTGATATTTCACTACATCTAACCTACTTTAGAAGGAATATATAATATTTTAAACTACTTACATACGCTGATGAAAACCGACACGCCACGATAATGCTCTCACAATGTATTACAAATTTAATATCTGGCGCAAGAACGTTAATTGATATTAATGGGAATTCATATCTTCGCAAAAACCGTCGTTATTAATTTTGCAAATTTCGGCGATTTAGAAGTCAACGTTATAAATTCACTGTATTGTTTGTAACGGAGTTTAATAAATCATGGCTGATGGGCTTACCTGATACTGATCTGAAAACGTCATTGGTGGAAGTATAACTATATAATTTTTCGTATTTTTTTTATTACTTGCGAGTTAGAAACGGTTGAGTTGCGGGAATCCACGCCAGGATCTTCCTTTGGTAACAAAATAAATGAAAATATTAATAAATTTCCCCCGAGTGGAGATGTAACCCACAACCTTCGCGCTACACTCTGAAGTATAAGAGGGCCGTCAATGTCTTAAAAATAATGATCGTCACCATTCACTACAAGCAATCACGCATACCGACTGCACTATTCCGACATCACCTCACAATATTAAACATATAAAAATTCTCAGACGCTTGTAAAAAGTCGAGACAGAGCATTAGCAAACAGTCGTTTTGATGTCTATTAAACCTTAAGCACCCGAGCGCTCCGTTCCGTTCCGTCATAAAGAACTTCAATGGCAGAACGTATAGATAATTGAATTATACTTATATATATTTAACGATTATATGTTTTATGACTTTAGAATTGTTATTTAATTATGTTTAGTTTGTTATATATAATGAAATTATTCTATCTATACTAATATTGTAAAATAGAAAACTTTGGTTAGGCGCGCTAATCTCAGAAACTATTCTTTTGGATTTTTTTGTGTTATTTTGTGTAAAACATTCTGTCACTCATGACTCTGTCCCATTTCATCACAGGGCCAAAGTCGCACGTAAAAGCTAGTTTTATTATATACTTATTATATAATTTCTTGGAGATTGAGTGGAAATTGGAATTGGAAAATAGAATTTGAATGTATTATGTTCTAATAACATAATTTACGCAACTCTAAAAAAAAATATATAAAATAGTTAAAAGACGTGGCGTCTGGCTGTGACAGTTGTGGGTTTAATCTTAATTCGGGAAACTAATGATTTTGCTCGCTTTGGTAACAGAGTTATTTGCGCCGTCATCTAAAATACCCGCTTAAGTAGAATATTGAAATGTAGAATATCATATTAAGTAATTAATAATATTCCCTTTGTGTGGTCGAGATACTAATTGCTCAATGAACTGAGAAACCATGTGTAAGTAATGCTGGAGTTGGAAACATGAACAAGACAATTGAGTTTTCAAATTATTATTTCATAGTATTTCATAGTTTATTTGATATTAAACTATGAATATTGTGGCTATCTGGGTGCCGTGGGATAGCATTTGACAGACTGTAAAAGCGGCGGATATGAGTTCGATTCCACTCGGGAGAATGAATTATTAATATTTTCTTGATCAGTGTATACGATTCACAACGTTCGATTAGCAGGTCCTCGCTCTGGTAAGTAGACACACTGCGGGGTTAAGCGGCGGCGTCGTGAAATAGACGGTGTATCAAAAACACTGATTGTCTTGTAGTGAACATTTAATATTTTCTTTTAAAACACAGACAATTAATTTAAATAAGGATACACATATGTATAAACACCAAAATTATATTCTAACAGTCTTATTCATAAAAAAATATGGAACGCTATAAGAAAAACGTCAAAAAACTAAAAAGTTCTATAAGCCTATTATAAAGTTATAGAGGCGAACACCCTACTATAGCCGTTCTATAAAATAATATTATTTTTTTATTTTTTTATTATTTGATGTAAATGACTTGTAAATGTTAGCTAATCTAATTTGCATAAGGCATCCAATCCGTTAAAGTTTTTGCTAGCTTTGCCACTTTTATATTTACAATGGAAGCTTTACAAAGCATAGATATATAGTTACGCACAAAGACAACAACAACTCAACACAAAATTATTAAGATTAACGCTTCTACCAAAGAAGTTTAGATGAATATTTTTGTCCAAATTGGAATCGACTATAACCATCGCTTGTACTTAAACTAATTACCCTATAAAGAAATTAAAATTTTAATAAAATTTCTCTAAGAAAAAGAACTTAAATCATAGATTCTGGAAGAAAAAGCTATCTTTCAACAACATAGTTACGGCTGCAGCGTAATAAAAATGAGTTTTTAATTTCCGTAAACAGCTGATAGTACGACGTAATGTAATGAACGACTTGAACTACAACAACTAAAACTTTGTTGTAACAAGAAGCTTGGATAATCTCAGAGTTTGTAGCTTTATGTTGAAATAGATTTTCTAAATAAATTTCTAATTTATTCTTGTTATAGGCCGTGGTAGCGCAGCGGCAGAGAGTGACTGTAATTGTGTGTGGTTAGATTCCTACTCGGGGGAATGAGTTTTTTAATTTTATTTAATCTGATAACAAGACAAATGTATTTTTAAATGTAATATAGTAATGTAATGTATTCTAGTATACTTACTTTCTATGACGGTAAGTTTAGATTTAGTCTAATGAATCAACATGAAGTTATGATTATCGTCATAAGTTTCTTTCGATCCATTTTGCTGATATCTTGCGATTTTTTTCAGTTCCAATTTTTTATCAGTTTGCTATTTTCCTACCCTTTGTTGCTTGTCCTCCTGGTTGTTGTCGAAACAATGACACCGGAAGTCTCTTTGACTACCTTTTGCTACCTGCGTAAAGTATCTGCAAAAGTTCATCACTTTTTGGCAGAACAGCTTTTACGTCAATTTAAATACAATAACACCCCCCGATTGGGAATGGAAAGTCACAATCATCGTGATTACAGTCAGATGGATGCTGTTCCACTGCACCATGATGGCCTCATAGAGACTGATTATAAACATGTATTATAAATAACTGAACAGAAACTTTCTCATAATATGTTTATTGTCATAATAATAACAAGAGTAATTTACAAAGTAACAAGCAAGCAAGAGGCTTGAGCTAACAAGTTACAGACTTCCGGTACAAATTAGTCGTAGTAGGGAGAGCCATTACGCCGCACTGTCTGTATAATAAAATAGCAGATTTAGATAGAAAAAAAATACACAAGAAAAGGATTTAATTTGGGATACAGCTTTAAACTTTAAAAAAGCAAATTAAATAGGTATTTATCACATAATAAAAATATGATTCTTAGAAAACGCGTGAAGTAATATTATTACTTTTAAGTTAAAAAAAAATAATGTTATTGGAACTCGTGAAAACATTTTTGTCCATTTCATGAAATAAAAATAACTCAAAAAATATAATAAAGAAATACTTAAAATGATATCAATTTTTAAAATTATTAAATCGTTACGATAAAAACATTGGCGGTAAGAGAACTGAAGAGCCCATTTGCCCGCTGTGAATGCTTTACATCACCCCCCCCCCCCCCCACACACACGAGATAAAGAACATTATTTGTTACGATGACAATATTAATAATATGCTCCAGAAGAAATATGTATACATGTGTTGACTTCACGCTTTTCTCGCTTATAGCAATGTATAGTCGTATTGGGTTGCAGCAAGAATCTATTGCGTTTCGCCTTGCTTAAAAAATAGAGCGAAGAAATTAAAATATTCAATTCCGATACACTATCGCCTTGACTATTACTGAATTTTCATTGTTTATTTAATAAAAGTGAACAAATGTCTATTTGCTAAGAGATTTTTTTATAATTTAAATATCTTTATCTAAATTAAATACTAATAGATTTTATTTTATAATTCAAATATCTTTATCTAAATTAAATACAACATATATGTAAATTAAAAGTTGAAACCCACTATTTATCAGTCTCAAGTGTCATATAAGTAAGAACGGTGATTTGTACGACAAGATCCTTACTTAAGCGGACATTACTCACCTCACGCGGTAGTGTGAGAAAAATCGTTTTATGATCTCCAGAAGAGAATGGAAATTTCTTTATTTTAACCAACTTTAAATTTACCTATTAGTTTTACGCTACTATTATTTCATATTTTATTTTGAAATTGAGCTCAAGATCTTTTATTTGAAACTCGTTTGATACTTGTTTAGTAAAAACTTTATAAATGTAACAGTTTTTTGTACATCTCTAAGTGTAAGTTTTTTTTTATATTAGTAGAATGAAACTGCTAAAATAAAAATTTTGATGTACAAGTAAATAGACATATGAAGTTAAGAAAAAGAGTTAATTCCATACAACAGTACAGTAGACTTTGTATAATAACTTTTAAAATCACCTAATTATGTAGATCTGATGACGCTATAAAGGTCCTCCAACGATGAGACCCGCGTAATGGTAACAGCCTCCCGGCGTCATTGTCGACGTTATTACCGCAATATAACTTTTAATTGTATCCGTTGATATTAATTTTTACAAATTTTATAGCTTTCCGCGATATGAAACTTTGTAAGCTTTCCATTTTATTTAGTTAATTTTTTTTATGTTGTGGCTGTGTAGCATATTGTAATTAGTTAAATATTTTGTATGGAGATAAATTTGTTATAGTATTATATATTAAAAATAAATTACAATAGATGCCCAGAAAACGTTTGAGAATGAATAGTAAGGTAGGCCGAGGGAACCTGGGAAACTAGTTATTTTAGAGTTTCTTTCCCATAGACACACAAAATTATTTAATTTAATTTTGAAATTTAATAAAAAATGAAGTATGTAAATTCTTATTTAGAATAAAATATTTGACTGATTTTTTTCTTGTTCTCGCTCTGTTAAGAAGTGTGGTGTATTGTTCCTTAAAATGCAAAACTTAGGTTCACTAGTTTGGCTATACTATGGGGTTTGTATGTAAAAATCACTTTAAAACTAAGCTGCAGTTAAAATTTTTCACGTTCATTGTTCCATTTGTTCATAAAAAATATTTTCTTTTTGTTTAAATAAAAACAAATTTATTTAAAGATGGGAAGATAACAAGCTGCTTGTACATTTAGTCAATTACTTTCTAGATGTATTGAATTATTATCGCATTCTGAGTATATATATGAATACGTTACCATTAGAGGCCGTCGTGGCGCAGCGGCACACGGGTGGGAGAGTCTTACATATTAATATTAGTTGATTTGTACTTACATTATGTTTTAAATTTTATATTAAGGCTATCTTGGCACGACGTTTGATTGTAAGCGCTACAGGGGTCGATCCCCACTCAGCTAAGTAAATATTTTTATTTTTTCGCTGTGATGAAATGAAATCCGGCGTCCCTCCGGATTTTAATTCCTAGGTTATTTTCATAATAATTATTTTATAGCAACTAAAATAATATTCTAAATATTTAATGTTACATACAACCGTGTAATAGGATAGCTTTACCGACCCAACGTAGCCTTATATGGAATTTTGTAATTAGATGCGGCCTCACATTATAACCGTGATTACAGCTTTAATTATCTGAGGAGAGTATACTACTAATTAAATTGATAAATGTACATTTATTTTACAACGATATTACAAATTTATTTTTCATTAACTCATTATTTTACCTGATTTTACTCAGGAAATTGTTGAATTATGTTGATATTTATAATCATTTTAGTTGGATAAACAATTCTACAAAGACGAGCTGGCAAGTAACTTATTATTTACTCTTACCAATATATTATGTATTATTTTTAGTTCCAGCCAGAGTGTATTAAATATAATATTTTAAACTTAAACTTTAAATGCATAAAATATTCCCAAATATTAAATACAAACTTTCATAAGCCAAATGTATAGAGTCTAATATAGCGTTGTAGCCGAAGCCTTTTATTTATCCTCACTAAGCACACCAACCTAGTTCTGCTTATTACAATGAGAAAACTTTGTTTGTGGAACGTGAAATTATGTGTTACTTGCATTCGTAAATATAAAATAATCTAATTATTATTTTAAAAATTTAAATTAAAAGATATCTTATAGAGAACTTAATAGGTTAAGCTTATAAAAAATTGATCTGCGAGTAATTACGTATTTCTACAATATCTGTGATTAAAGCTTGAACTGAAGATCCCACTTCGTAGTAAATAACTTTGGGTAAGTTGCTCAAATGTAAAAATCGAAATATAGAGAAAAGTACATCGTGTCGGTTTGAACACAAGCACCAATATCCGGCTTCGTTCAACTAGAAATACTACTAAGCCAGAAGAGTTCCCTTTTTACTATATATGTTTATTGTGTGTGCAAACTTTATTCTAAATAGATGTTCTGAAAAGCTTATGAAACGAGATTAATGAATAAAAATAATTAAATATAAATTTGGATCTTAACTAATGCACTAAACTTAGACTTTTTACGAATACTCTTTATTTTGTTGCTTTTAAGCATCATATATACTGCATATAGTAATTAAAATTTTCCTACCTTCAGGCGGATATTGTATAAAAAGTGTCTCGACACTAACATTCAGTAACGTGGGATAACGCGTGTAAATGAAAATATAAGTTATGTTAATAACACTTTTATCATCGTCACAATCCTGAAATTTGAAAATTAATCTTTAAACTGATTTGAACATTTTAAGAAAAGAAGAAGAGGAGGAGGATACAATAAGTGGACTTTTCGACCACAATATTTAAAATACCATTTTCCTTCTCTCAGGAATTTCAGGATATCCTTTTAAGTTCTTCCCAACAACCCCTCTAAGGGCCTCCAAGTACCCCGTATGTCAAATTTTAGTGTTCAGCGCGGAGTAGTTTTGGCTTTGTACTTAAATATAGATTTGGCGTTAAAAGTAACATACTTGTTAAGTTTATCATGTAAGTTTTAGCAAGAAAATTATAACAAAGTATAAGATCAATTTTGAAGGTTTGGTTGAAGTTTATTAATAAACTTTCACGTGATCGAAGCTCTTGATTATATTATGAACTATTCAAGCAAACTTTTGTTATCTATAAAATAATATATATTTATATAAAATAATATATATTATGTAGCTTCACGCTGTATCCCGCATATAGGCAAAGTGTGTAGTGCCGCGGTAGGCAAATTGTGTATCAATACATTTTATTCCCAACTTCTGCCAATTTTTTTACCATAGAACTAAGCGCAGCGCCTTGTTTTGTTTAAGCGAGAAAATAAAACTAATTCATCCACCCGAGTGTTAATCGGACCAATCAAACAGTCACTGCGCTATACCGTTTCGCCACGACCGCCTTTCTCTAATAATATATAATTCGTTTGTTTAATTTCCTTGTGGTGTAGTTGGAAATTACTAATTAAACTCGATAGGAGTGAGTTTAAATTATATTTCAATTGATATAGCTTATACCATTATATATAGCTATATGCATTATACTTTGCGTAAATAGAGGTAGATAATAAAAATAATATTAAAAAAAAGACCTATAATAACATAGACGCTCGTTTCAGTTTGTTTTAACATTAGATACCCTTTGCTAACACCGCTTCATAGGACCAATATGCTAGAAGAAAAGTAATGCTTCTAAATCAGTTATAATTAACTTAATTTCCCATAATTTGCACTAAGCAATCCATCAATAACCAATTATGTGTGTGAACGAGGGTCGACACTCGACAGCTATACATGGATTTCCTATTACGATATTTATTAGAAGCTGGACCATCCATTAGTTATACGAATTGTGCCTAAACAAAACAAATATATATATTTGTGTTATGTATATTGACAATGGTACTATTGGCAATAATAGATCGAATTCTCATTCAGAGAAATTAATTATTTTCATTTCCTCGCTATGCTATCATGAAAAACTACGGCGTTTAGTTCCGACACTATGTTGAGAAAAATCTCAATAATTGCATTATACGCGGGGAACAGAGTATCGTCACAGTAGATTCCGTCTACCTACCCTACTGTACTATAAGCGTGACAAATTCTGATCGTCGAAAACATATTTTATCTTTATACTAGTAGTGCAAGTTAATGTATGAATAATTTGTAACGTTACGTTTATTTCTAAATTATTTTTATCTACTTGGTCTGGTTAACCAAAATGTGGTGTGTATTTCCGCCATTTCGCAAGTAATTTCACCTCTAAACCGTAACATTTTATTGTTTGTGGCTTTTCTTTGTTTATCATATGCAAAAAGCAGATAATATGCAAGGAGACAATTATATTTCGTAGTATAATATATAATAAATTATATAATATGTATAAGTGTGTCTCTGTTAAAATTAGATTAGAAGAGATCTAATTAAAAATTAAAGTAATCGCTCACAAATTTTGCTTACAAATTAAAAATACTATTCTAAAATTGTATATTGATTTTCCGAATCAGATTTTTTAAAATTATACATTTGAAAAAAAGCAAAGTACTTTCATACTTACCCTCGCATGCAGCAGGGTAGACAGACAAAAATAGTCTAAATATCATACCTCCAAGATTGAATTGAACTGACAACCATCGTGTTAACAGTCAGTCTGTCCATTAATACTGCGCCGCGATGGCCTTTGCAAATGTAATAGTTAGATATGTTTTATACAAAAAATGAAAACTTTAATATTTTACTGAAAGTATTTTTATATTCTTAAAACATTTAATTTTTAATTTCACAACTGTGAAACGACATCAGACTAATTTCTATTACTGTGGTTGAATTTTCACATAAATATCAAAACAATTAAAGCTCGAAAGCAAATTTACAAATATATTTAAGTACTTCCACGGACTTGTTTAAAGAGCTTTCCTTTACAAAGGCAATCTGCCTGTCTCAGAGTTTGTTTCTGTACAGCAGTCATTTCCATTTTAATATCAAAGTTGCTTCTTGCACTTTAAAACGTTGAATTACAAATAAATTGGTAATATTCTAATGTTTTAAGTATTTGTGGTTGTAAATATAAATTGTTCTTTTTAATACTTAAAAATACATACTTGATTACACGTAATTATTGCTATATAGGCTCAATAGCACCCTTTGTTACTAGAGCAAATTCTGTCCTCTGTGCTGGAAAATAGCCTGAACCGTCGCGTTTCCGGTCATATACTGTGCCGCTGCGTCACAACGCCCTCAGTGTTATTTTTATAGATAAATAAACGTCCAAAAAGTTATTAAGAAAAATAAAAAAAATATTATTTGAACATTAACCATAACGGAAAAAATAAAAAAAAAATGTAAATAAAGGTGTCATGTTGAGTTGAGTGGTGAATTCTATAGTGTTGCAGTCCCATCCTTGCTGAGTCTGTGGCATTATCTATAATCTATAATTATATTATTGTAAGACAGTAAAAAATATGTCTGTACAAAATAAATATATCTAAAAACATTTTATATCTAAAAATGATTAAGCGTAATATATAATTGGGCCAGGCACAAGTGTGTGACTGTAATCGCGACTGGTTGTGGGTTCGATCCCCACTAAGGCCAGAAAATAAATTATTTATTCGTTCTGGTGTCGAAACAAAGAGCGGCGTTGAATTGAAAATGTCTCTAGAACTCCTCAAAAATGAGGAACGGATTATCTTAACACTAGGTTCCCTCTGCCTACCCATCTATGTGCGGGATACAATGTGAACATTACATACATACAATGTGAAAGCGGGAGCAAGGTCCCCTCTGCGTAACGGGAACCTAGTGTATCACCACTTTCTATGGAATTCTGGAGGCATTGCGTGTTGAATGGCAGAACCTAACGCCGCGCTTTCCTCGATCCAAAGCGAAGAAATGAAAACATAAATTTAAATAAATATTTCATCTCCTCGAGTGTGGGTCGAACCCACAACGAGTCGGTTTTACAGTCACACTTTGTGCCCCTGCGCCACGACTGGCCTCCACTTACTATTGACATATTAAATTGAAGATCAGCAATATATTATGTTCAACCATAACAGATTTATACGTCTCTATTTCTTTATTTTCATCTTATACAAGAAAGCTCTAACAAATTTAATCCCAATAATAATATATCCGAAGAAACTCGCGACAAGTGTTTACAGAAGGGACGCTAAGATTGTATCAAACGATTTATTCCGTTTCCTTTTGTGAATGTTGTGTAAATTACGTAAATTGCGATGCGAGAGGAAAAGAGAGGGAAAGCTCGACGGACGTCGATAGCGCCTCAGTTAATTACCGTGGAGAGTAAATACTCGTATAAAATTATATGGCAATTATCAAAATATTATTTATTTTAAATGTTATCGTGAAAGAGCTAGGAAGTGTATACATATATACTCAGAGTGTTTCGTGTGTCTTACGTATCTCTAAATGATTACTAATTAAACTGGTAAAAGCTACTATATTATACACATATATACCTTAGTACATACATAGATACTTCTACAGTTTTCCTCATTACAAATATTTGTTGGTTTGGCTTTAAAGAAGCTTACACTTGTAAGCGGCTACTGCGAGCTTAACGTCCTCACGATTAGTTATTCGCCTCGTCCTTTCAAAGCTTTATAAGATTTACATTTGAATTTAAAATGGTGGTTAAAGATTCGATGTTAGTAGATGTAACTAGTTAAAGTAGATTTGACCCGAGCGTTTTATTAATTTAATCTGCACTTGTCTTTCACTTTCTATGAAAAATGTATTTTCATAGAATTAGTTTTTTAGTTGTATTTAATATTTAAGTACAAGTATAATTCTATGAAAATATGTATTAACTTTACACAGATAAACCTACACAACCTAAGATTTATTTTGAAAATATTTTATTTCACAAAAGGTGCAGTGCCATTGTGGGAATTGTAAGCGGCTGTGGGTTTGATTTCCACTCTAGGGAATGAATTATTTACATTACCCAGCTCTAGAAAGAAAACAACACGCGATACTGTGGAAATTAAGCGGCGAACAGGGAGCCAATAGTGTTAAGAGAATTACCCCTCCGTCTATCCTGCTGTATGCGGGTTACGGTTTAAATACAAGAAAACCATATAACTAATAAATATACTTATTACATCTCAACATTAAGTAAATATTACATAAATTTAAGCATTTTCTAATGATTTCCCGTTATCTTGATATTTATATACAATTAAGTGAAGCTTTGTTCCTATTATTCTTAGTTAAAATGAAAACTGAAATTAAGCGCCGCATTCGTCCGCAGACGAACGATTTATATCAATTAATAAAACGGCGACGCTAAGGCATTCATAACGGGATGAATTCATTTACCCATTTATATCTCGGAGGACTTTCATTTGAAATAATGTTTTTGTATTTTGCACTTTTTTCTGTAGAAAATAATCAAAAAAAATTGTTCAAAATGTGTTTCAAAAGGGTGGTGTTCAAAAGGGTTCCCTACACATTAGAGGTCACGAGCTTCTTCTGAAATTCAGTTTTAGGTTAGCCAGAGCTCTTTCATCTGATACATCATTTGAACTTAATACTTAATACAAAGTTTTGCCCGTCCCTTTATTATTTATTAAGATTTAAAAACAAATATATAGTTTTCAGATTTTTCCTGAACATCAGTACTACCTGTAGATATTAGATACAAAATTACATAATTCTAGGTGTATGTAGGCCATTTATTTTGATTCCGTTTATAGTCTATTTTTTTTTTCGGTTTTTGCTATTTAAGCCTTTTATTTTTAGGATTTAACCAGAAATATTTAGTTTTTAGATCTTGAATGAATTTTGATTCCCTTTATTGTGTCGAAATACGCATTGTTTGCTATATAAACAGCCATCACCTCTTTTTTAAGTAAATGTAGAAATACGTATAAATATATTGTGTGATTTTTTTAATTAGAAATAGAATGGGATGTAAAATATTAAAATATTTTACATCCCATTCTATTTCTTTGGAGGGAATCACCATACACTCGTATGTACATATGGCAGATAAGACAAATATTGAGGTTTCGTGCCGCAGTGGCATAGCATTTGACTGTATGGTTAGCGGGTTGGATTCCCATTGGGTAAAATTATTTTCATTTTCGCGTTATGGCCACGGTGTGTATTAACTGAAGGTAGTTTTTGTCTATTCCATTAAAAGGAAAAATGACAAAATATATTTGATATGTCTTACTAAAATTCTACAACTTACACAAGGCGGATATTCGTCATACGAAGTTACCTCAATTACAAATGAAATTCATTATTTTCTGTGTAGTAAGGGGTTTAACCACTGAACCAGTGGTAATATGTTAGATCCCACATGCAATAGGAGTTATATTGCTGATATACTTCATTCGACATTTACGAGACCGTGAGAAGGGTCTGAGACAGCCAATTTCACGCCAAAATGGAATCAAACGACCTCTAACAATACGAGTAAAATATATTTTTAATATATATTTACTCATATTGTTGTTTTTTATATTATTATGTTAAATTACGTCGGCGTGCCCTGGGAATATTTGTCGCAAAAACATTCTCGAGGGAGTAATCTATCCTTCTTTTCCCGCTCTGACAAGGCAAAAAGCATCATTGAGGTTTTAGGACGATAGGTTTTCTTTGTCTACCCTATTCTATTTGAAGTGTAGCGAAGCAAAAAAAAAGACAAAGAGATATATAAATTAATTTAATTTTTATTTTTAGAATTCCAGGAATCACACAGCAGAATTAGATTTTAATAATTCCACAAACATAGCTTACATAATATTTTGTACTATGCTTGCAGTTTTATTGCAAATCCTTCAATTTTCCAGTTCTAGTTTTAAAGTACTTTATTATTGTCATTTATTAACAAATTTTGCACATAGATACTATAACAATCAATGGCTGACTAATATCAACATATAAATCTATCACTAATATCACTGGCATTTAACACAAAGATACAAAGTAACAAGTACAAGTAACAAAGATCTGATTTTAATCTACAAAAACAGCCATCAAGTACGTATTTGTCAATATCCTCCGAAATTAAATTATTCTTCGCGCCTCGAGGCTTAAGCTTTTCAACGTCAATCGAAAAGTTAAAAATCCTCTTTAAGTTACAAATGTTAAAACGATCATGATGGCGAAGACAATGATATACGACTCCCGGCTTTTTACCACCTGACGGTTTTTAGAGCTTTTTGCTTATAAAAAGATCCATCGCTAACATTTTTATGCTGTTGTTACAGTTAGTAGGTGAGAGAAAATCGATAAATATATTTCGTTTCTTAGATCAGACAGATTTATTCCAAGATGACAGATCACTCATTCAGTATAAAGGAAGAATGGAGGTATTTGCATTTTTTAAATAATGTACGTAAAATTTTACGCATTGACATTGACATATTTCATTCTTTTTTAAACGGTAAGTACGTCACAGTTGCTGCAGAATGACTTTAATGCAAGTTTCGGCCTAACCACTCATTTCAAAAGATGCAGAAAGATAAAATAATATATTACTATCTATTATGTGTATAGAAAATTTAACAATTCAACATAACTGCACTAAGAAAGTTCAAATTTGGCGGTTTGGGTTAGAGAGAAAAGGAAAGCATTTATAGCATAATTAGTTAAAACTTTTTAAGTGCACAAAGCAGCCTTCTCTGCTGTGTACAGGATAGAGCGTGAACTGATATTAAATTCAATAAATAAAAAAATGTCCCTAGTATTGTTTAAATTCAGTGAAAACACATTCAGTTTTAAATAAATAATGGAATGCAATTGTTTTTTTATATTCAACGAATATAAAAAAACAATTTTTTCAATCACTATAATATATATTTTCAAAACGTTAAAATATAAAAAGAAAATCAAAGTATCTGATATGAACTTAGCAGAGCGTGGTTTCGATCCACGGACCTCTGGGTTATGGGCCCAGCACGCTTCCACTGCGCCACTCTGCTGTATGGCCTGTTTGTTAAAATTACCTACCTATTTTATTAATTATAATACTCCGTTCTCCACTTCGTTGTGTTGAGAGGCCGAGAGAGAGATGAAAATAAATATTTCGAGGGAAATGGAAACTATAACCGTCGCGCTTACAATCGCGTTACAGTACAGTTATTATTATTTTTTATATTTATAAATTAAAAAAATATACAAATGTAACATTCAATTTAACTTTATTATATTTATGTGTTTATATTTAAAATTTTATATTTTAAAAATATAAATGAGACGGAAAGTCGTCAAAAGAGTTGACATATTTGCAATATCGCAATTATTTGTGCACATAATTACAGTATAAATTCATTTAAAGAAAATGTTGATTAATTACTGAAGCAAAAAAAATAAAAAATCCATGTTGTATCGATAAAGATAATTATTGTTTCATTTGCTTGATATTTAACTACTCAGTAATCATCTATTTTATAGAAATTGTTTTTATGGAACTCTTAACCTCACTTTTACACTTTTTATATTAAATTAAAAATATACGTATTTTAAATAAAATTAAAAGAATTTTATCACTTTAAATTAATATAATAAAATATTCCCTAAAGTGATTTTCAAAGTTAAGGCAAATGTGACCCCGATGCAGCGTACTGTTCGTCTTTACTGACGTAAAGTTCGTCCGAGCTGAATGGAAACTTTGAAATCTGGTTACACCAATGATTTATGGGTGGCTGGATACTCAATCCTTTAGAAGATCACTCAAACCTTACATTACCTTGTATGTGTTTCAGTTTTTGAAGCTATCTGTGAATGCAATAGTTCTAGGATCGATTCGTAATGGTTAAATTATATTTAATTTTTTTTAAATTTTCCGCTTCGCTGGATAAAACGCGACATTTAGTTGTGGTACACAATACACAATGGCTCTAAAATTATGTGGAAATTGAAAGACGGTGTTTCTTAACTGCTAACACTAGATTCATCCGCTTATCCTGCTGGGCGGGTATAAGTGGGAACCTGTACAAAACAAATATTTTAAACCTTAAATATTTTTCACAAAAATATATAGAAATAATGATAAAGTCAACGAAAATAATACCTTAACAAATAAAACGACCCAACATCGCAACTTTCGATGGTTTTTTTCCAACATATACCTAAAGCGACTCAATAAAGCCAATACCGTGTTTTTAAGAGGAAAGTGAAAGGTAAAACGTAAAAAACTAGAGTAGTTCTAAATATTTGACGAGAGCCGTCGGGAAGCGACGTGAATAAATTATTAGATAGGGAGCACATTGAAATTCTGTCGAAAATATGTGAAATTGGATATATTTCATGAAATTTCATGCTATTTGTATCTATAGTTTGTATCTTAATTCAGGCAAATTAAATTCTACTTTTCACATGTTAGTTTACCATAGCCATATTAAAAATTATAGATTATAAATCATTTTCACGCTGTATCCCGCACAATGCCGGCTAGGCAGAGGGAACCTAGTGTAAGACATTCGGTTTCTCATTTTCTGCCGATTTCTGAAGGCAATGCGTGTTGAGTGGCAGTACAATCCCGCCCTTTGCCTTGACACCAGAACGAAGAAATGAAAATATAAAGGTAAAGAAATATTTCACTTCAGCGAGTGGGAATCGAACCCACAACCGTCGCGTTTACGGGCGACACCCTTGCGCTCACTGCGCCACGACGGCCTTTCCGATTCAAATTGTGATTTCACTAGAAATATTCATTAATTTCAATTAAAGTCAGTGTTACGTTTGATATTAAATTCAAGTTAAGTGACAGACAGCCCGGGCGTATCAGCGGTAGCGCTCAGGACGGCCATACCGAAGTAGATGAACAACATTCGCCTATTTAAGCTTTTTGTTTCACTTTATTGTACTTATTTTAAAGTTGTTTATATTATCATATTTTATTTGCAGACCACCACTGTGTCTCACTTTTAGAAGAGTCACAGACAACAATAGTACTTAAGAAATCTAGAAATGTCTTCAAATTATTAGAAATACGTACGGGATACAGTGTGAAATAATAATCATAAACCAAAATAAAATTAAAAAGTATGTTTCAATGGAAAATATCTATAGAATCTGTTAACAAATAAAAATAGCAGTAGCTGAATATAAAAAATACAAAAAAAAAATTAAATTATTACCTACTTTATTAGCCTTAAATTTATTATCGAAGACGAACACAAGTCGCAAATCACAAATAAAAAGTGGTAGAATGTAAATTTCCAATACTGTACTGGAGGAGGAGCTCTCCAGGCCTCGATACTCTACGACTTCACTGACCCAATTACTACACACCGCATGTATACAGACACAAGTCTATATAGAAACACCACTTTACGTTATACTCACTATTTCTGCCAATTGAGATGAAGATATCTAACATTGAACAAAATTATTTGTTTGGTCTAAATAATTTGATAATTTGGTAAGCTGGTTGACTGTGACTATTCCACATTACTTAAATCCAGATCCTGAGAAGAATTAAGTTATGTAATTATTGAATTAAGTATACGATTGTGTTTTTAGTGTCATTTGTGGAATTAACAGTGTTTTGATCAAAGTTGAAAATAGATAGATAGAAAATAGAATATTGACATTAATACCTTGAAGTTCATGATATCTTTCTTAAAAAGCTTTTCACCCAAACTGCTGCTATTATTATTATAAAGATAAATAAATCAAATTTTCGAAATTTATAATTTTGTAAGATGAAGAAACTCAATACAATTGTGTAAAATTTATTCATATATATTATAAAAAAATTATAACATGAAAGTAAAGGAAACAGATCAGATAATAATTTATATATAAAAAAAAAACAATAGAGAAGGTAATAGAACAGAAAAGGATCTTTTGTTAGGTAGTAAAATTCATACATAGATGCAAGTTATATCATCTTGGATGATAAAAGGGTAGACATAAGCTCGGTTCTATGTTCAACATTACACCGCAGCCAGAGAATTGTTTTTTGTGGATCATTGAAAACCAGGGGATACATTATATACGTATATACATTGAAACGCTGGCCTACCCTAAGCTTCCCAGACAGTTACAATGGTTACCAATTTGGTAACACCGTAGCTCTACTACGTGGCTCCAGAAGGAGAGGTTATTAAAGTTTTACTTTCTTTTTACTTTTCTATTGTCCCAGTAAAGCAAGTCCTATAAGGTAAACGAAGCCCGAAATCCCCATTCCGAGTTTTGGATCTTTTGTTAGGCAAGCTTATGAAAAAAAACTAGTTAGAGCTTTTTAGCTTAGCTTTCCTCGTGTGAGTGTGGGTGACAGTGTTATTATTTTTGCACATATTATAATATAATTTATAAGAAAAATATTTAAAATATTTTTTTGTTTTATATTAATATTCGTTCGTATTGAAAAAAAAACATAAATGAAAAATCGTGAGGCTAGTCGTGCCCAAGTGCGTGACTGTTGTGGGTTCGTTTTCCACTCGATGAAATGAAATATTTAATCTCACTCACTCTGGTAACCGTTAAATCCCGTCACTCAACACGCAATATAACGGAAACGAAGTATCTTAACAAAAAGTTCCTAGTTTCTTACCCTGTTTTGTGGAATATATAGCGTAAAGCAAAAAAAAATAATTAATAATAAAAAATGAAAAAAAATAACACAGGTCATATTTTGTAAAATGATATATGTGCAGCATGTGAACTTAAAATCATCATATACAATCAGTAATATTCCAACGACGCCGTAAAAACTCAAATTCTTTTTTAAATAACAGAAGAAATTTTTACAACAGCTCTATAACAAACATAAAATTTGTATATACATTGAATACAAAAAAAATATCTCTTCTATAACTGAATATCGAATCTACATCTCGATATGATTCGTTCGCTTCCAATGAACGCGGCACAATTTTTATTCGAACTTAATAGCTTTCGAAAACGTCGAATCGATTGTTGAATGCAAATTTTCTTAAAATAGGAGCAAACCCAGTTTCGGAAGCTTTTTGCATTTTCCTGCATTCGCTAGTTGCACTCCGACCAACACGACTGTAGCGAATATGATGTTGAAATTTTGACTTTGCAATCCCATTGTGTTGTCAAAGACATTCTTTGGGTTCTCTTATGTTATGTTTGGCTTATGTGGTTTGTTTTGTGTGTTCAATATTTAAAATATGTTTTTTTACCTCAACGCTGTAACCTGCGATTAGCATGGTGAAGAATAACCTAGTGACAAGACACTTTGTTGCGTGTCTGTTGACATTGTGATTTGAATGATGGAACTCAATACCACGTTTTACCTACTTATCATAGTAATATAATAATTGATAATATGCCATGACGATTTAAAAACTGATATAATGGAAGCTTGTATAAATACCGACGAGAATTTCATGACTGTATTAAAAAACTTCATGACTAAATTAATATTTATATATCAAACTTAAATAAACAATATTTATAAATAAATACAAATTATAAGGTAGCTTTGTGTTATAAAATTACCACGCGTTCATAATTCGTAAATTATTCTCTTCAATTTGCAGCTTATCTGTTATTTTCATTACAATATAAAATATGAGTCGGTAATTCAATAGCTTATTAATACCGCGATGTGCTTTCGAACTTCAACTAATTGGCTGGAATATATTATAATATATTATATAACTCATATAAAGTGTAGGACAATTAAATTATTATTACGATTACGACGCAAGTTGGTTAACACGAGGTGGTAATTTTTGAGCTCTTTTGAAATAAAATAAATTGTGGTTGTAGTGTTCATTATATTGTATATACATTTGTATTACAGCAATATAAATAAAATTTCCTCTATTATGATGAATTTCATACACGATATTTACGAAATAGAATCTCATACTGGTAATATCATTTATGGAAATTATATTTCGTTTTTTATATATGACACAATAAGTATTTTGTTACCCAACAGTTTAAATTAGAGATGTAGAAGTACAAACTAATAAACTTAAGTGGGATTGAAACTCAATTTTTAAAAAAATATGTAAATTGAAATATCAAATCTAAAAAAGCATTAAAATAAATTAGTTGTAAAATATAGCAGAGCGTGGTTTCGATCCACGGACCTCTGGGTTATGGGCCCAGCACGCTTCCACTGCGCCACTCTGCTGTACTATTTAAAAGCTAATTTTTTATAGTTTTTTATTTTTATATTATATAGGTTCAATTACAATAAAACTATATACTATGTATATAGTTTTATTGTTTTTAGTTTATTAAATGTGATTTAAATTTTCGTAGAGTGCTTGAAAGTGAATTAATACTAAAGTATTACCGTAATTTCTTGTTAAAACTAAATGTGGGAAGCATATTTTGTATATTCTTCCATTTGTTGCTACCGTCGCGGTGAAACTTATAATTAAATTACACTGCTCAGTGGTATACAGTTTGTTTCCGGTTCATGTAACAGCGTAGATGTAACACGCGGTCAACAGCGGCTCGTTAAAATTTTCAGCGCTCCCAGCCCGTCAGTGGGCCGCGACGCCACTCGCCACCCACCCAGTGCAACCACTAAATGACCAGTGGTGCTTATAATTTAAACTTTTTATTAGAATTTGGATATTTTTGTGAAATTTAATTGAAAATTACGTGCGAATTTCATAAAAAAAATAATTGAATCTATAACCTTTGGACTGTTTATTTAACTATGAGTATGTTGTTCTGATTATGACATTTATTTATATATAATTTGTCTAAATAAAAAATATTATTGTAGTTTGAATAACGCTATTATAGGCTTATCCTAGCTTGTCCCGGCTTCTTCGAATTTTGATGAACCTAATTAGTTAATAAGAGAGAGATGCTAGTTAATTAATAAAACTTGCTCGATTTTGTATGACTGTAACGCGACAGTTCTTTTTACTTCATAAATTTTAAAACGTTTAAAACGTATAAATTTATTATAATTATTCCTTACACTCCCAATGCTTTTTCTCCCCTTTATGAACTATGAAAGGATACATAAGGTCGCTTGTAAGAGATCGTTGTTTTAGCAATGAACAAAGAATATAATTACACGTTACCATTGGTTTGATGATGGGAGCGGAAATAGGAAACGAAATCATAAGTTGCCGGTATAGGTAATACCATAGATAGATTTCTCTAGTCATATTCCTTAGATTTCTTCTAGTGATGAACACTTGGCGATAAAATTATAAGATATTTAGTGAAAATCTATTTTGAAAATTAAATATATTTCATACAGAAAATTAAACAAATCAAATTTAGCAATATTCGCAGAGTAATACATTTTGGGTCACACCTAATCCCGATCCAATATCTAGAACACAACGTGACGCACGTATTGTACTGTTTGTCTTTATGCGATGTTTAATCACTGTTCAAAGTTATTTTATAATATTATCAAATATTGAGTGTCCTTGTAATAAGTGGTATTTAAGCACATTACTTAATGAACCTAAGTGCTTATTTCAGAAATTAAGTTTAAATTGAGTGGAAGAGGTGGAAATCTTTTTTTCTATAAATAGTATAAAAAATACAGTAAAATAATTTCCAACATTTTACATCAGTATGCAAATTTACTAGCACCGATATATAATACAAAATCACACGCTTGCTCAGTGATTAATACATTGAAATTACAGGACTGCGCCCGAGCCCAGCCTTCGTTTATAAATCACAACATGAACACTTCTTTTGGATATATACTATAATATTGGAATAATTCATAAGAGTAGATGTAAAATATTAGAATTAGCCGTCGTAGCGTAGGGGCACAAGGATGGGATTGTAACGCGACGGTTGGGGGTTCGATCCTCACTAGGGAATGAATTCTTATTTCTTAATATTTTTTTTTCTTTGCTCTGGCAACAAGGCAAAAGCACCGCGTTTAGTTTCACCACTCAACACACACTGCCTCGAAAATTTTGGCAATAGGCAACAGAGTGTCTTAACACAAAGTTCTCTTTGCCTACCCTGCTGTAGTCTCGCTACAGCGTGGAGCTTAAAAAAAGTCAAATAGTATTCTTACCTAACTATTTAGAAAATAAATGTCTTCAAGTTTAAATCATTATTACACTCTAATTGTAAAACAAAAATGCTAATATTAACGGTTCACTTAACATTAGCAAGATCACGCGGAAAAGGGCAAGCCGGGGCGATCAAAGAAATTTTTAAGACATGATTTAGAACTATTAAAGGAAACTTAATTGCATATTTTGTTAGAATATGGGCAGCATCGTAGAAAACTACGATGTTTATTTTAACTTTAACAATATATAATTTGTACAAGGATGGAAAAGATTTTTTTTGTCAGTTTCACGCTATATCCCGCATGTTGTGTATAGAAAAGGAAATATCGTGGTATTTTAAATATTCATGCCCATCGCATTGCTATATAAAGCTAAAGCTATATCTTTATATAGTAATATGATCGTCATGAAATCACGTGTGGTTCGATTCTAAATCGAATTTTCATTTTTTTGCTTGAACAATGTGATTTCAAGAAAAGTCTGCTATAAATAGAAAACCAACTAAAAAAGCAAAGTTTCTAAACAACTACCTTGTAAGCAAAGTGTATTCCACTTTTGAAATTTCAAAAGCTCTTAATACTGATGGTCCAGGAACGCAATCAACAACTTTCCTACGAACTTAATTAAAGAAACTAGACGCTGAAGTTTGTTTCTTTCACTTTCTTTAAAATTGCAGACAGAAAATAAATTCTTTATTAGTTATAAAACTAGATTTTATCTACAAATTTCCCCTCGTGATAAAATAGTTGAAAAATACTAAAGAATTTATCAAATTAGATGCAATTATAGAGATTTTAAAAAAATCAATGTTTTATTCCACACTCAAGAAAGAAAAATACCTTTTAGAAAACGTATAAAAATTATGAAATGCAAATCATATAGCTAACGGTATATTCACGCTTCTCTCTCACCCCATGTCATCATCAACTTCCTATGTGAATTTTAGGAAGTAGACTTGCATAAGTACAAAAGAAAGAGTAGATCGTTGATATTATATTTCTTTTTCTGCTTAAAGAGAAGGCTAGGACGTTTTGTTCCGGGTTTTTGTGTACAAAATGTATATAATATATGTATATTAAAATTATATTGGAAAGATTAATATTAAAATCTAAGCTCGAATACGAGTGCAAGGCAGCATGTCTAAGTTAACTATCTCACTGTAGGATTGGATTGTCTATTTGGACCAAGTATACACAATTTAATGTAAAGGATTTAAAGTTTTAATGTATTATGAATTCTCACTCAGGGAAAGGAATTCTTGACGATTCTCTATGATGTGTTGGCTTCAATCGTGGCTTTGGACTAAAATCCGTCGGATATATAGGTAAATTTTATTTCATTGCGCTACAGTGTCCGTTCAGTAACTTCATGAGAATTATTTTGGGTGATAAAGCTCTGCTACCAAAGCTAACTTAAAATATTTTTTTGGGACAAGTGGCATAGGGGCACTAGTGTCTGACTTTAAGTGCGACTGGTTGTGGGTTTAATCCGGTTGAATGATGAATTCAGTGCATATTGAGAGGCGGAATTCAACACTGCGCTTTGCCTCGACCTCAGAGCGACGAAATATAAAATTTCAATATTTCATTTCCTCGAATGGGATTCCAATCCACAACCTGTCGCGTTTACGGTCATATCCTTGAGCCTCTGTGCCACGACTGGCCTTTACAATGTACTAGCATAAATCAACTGACCTCGAAGCATAAAATTATGTGTAATATTAAATTTGAAACATAAATGAGAATTAGCCTCCATGGAACGCCGAAAGAAGGCAAAAGAAAAGTTTCTTTATACGCTCGGATCTCATAATAAAACTCATCAATCATCCTGGGTGTGAAAACAGAGCTTGTTGGTATTGATAACAAATATCATACGTAGGCAAGCGATTGTGGCTCGGACATAGTTTGACTGTTTAATGGTTATGGGTTCGATTCTTTCTCATGGCAACAATGTATTTTTATTTCCCCATTCTAGTAAAATTTAAAACTTTGAAATGTGTTAAAACAGAATCAGACAGATCATTTTGCCACTATGCCACGATGGCTTTATACTATATTATATTACATATTGATTAATATTATTCAGGTAAGCGAAGGAAAATATTCTCTAATGATTAAAGAAGTCATAAAAAGTTCCTCATGGACATCCTCCTCGTATTGGCTTTGATCTATTATTTAGTTTTGTGAACAAACGAGGCTTTTATGATGCTGGAGCCTAATGTGGACTTTTAGTTGGATTCAATATTTATTATTTAGAATGGTATATATTTAACACAACATTACACGTTTAACTGAAATATTTAATAATTTCATTTCATCGCATTGGTGTGGAAGCAAGTTGCAACGTTGAGTTTCGCCGTCATCACACAATGCACGCAATTCTGTGAAGCTAAAAAATATTACAATAAATATTTAACAACTACAGTATGTAGTAGAATAGGCTGGGAGGGGAGAAATCTAATTAAATATTCCTTGACACGGAATCGAGCGTACGGAGTTCTCGGTTGTGCCTGCTATTCCGCTACGATGCCTATGGAGATATCAAAAATAATAAGTTTGCGAAAAACTGATATGATTTCTTTTTTAATTTTTCGATGAATTCGATTCGAATAATAAAGATTTTTCTTTTAATTATTTTGGTTTTTGCAGTCAGATTAATTAACAAAGTTTTTAAAATTGTAAAGTAATATTTAGTATGCTGGATTCTGGACCTTTAATGCAAATGGATAACGACTCTCAGATTTCTTCTGCCTTTACGGGATACAGCGTGAAATTGAAAAAATGAGTAATATAGTTAGGTATAAAAATAGTAGGTTATTGTGATAAAGTAAAAAAACCTACCCCTTTTTATATTTGTATATGGCACTAAAAACGGGTTATCCAAAGAATTTTTGTTCACAATTAAAAGCAATTTCTATGTAATTACCGAGTTCCAAAGTAAATAAATAGCCTAGATCGGCAAATTGCTTAAGCCAACGTGAAACTTATTTTCGCACTTTATATATTACACGAACTAAGGGATGGAAGGTAAACGGGAAAGAATTTTCTCACAGCTTATTGTATTATTGTTTATTCGACAATCATTGTTGAGTATCTAAAACACAGTGGTTGTCTGTAATGGCCATAAGTTAATGTTTTTTACGCTGTGTCTAAGCTAATATAAGTTTTATTTAAATTTTAGAATTTAAAACTACATACCATACACAAATACATAAATTAACTATAAATGTATACATAAATGTGTGTGATATATCCGCTTATACATAAATGTATAAAAATACGATTTTAATTTTGATAACTATTCAAATGTGGCCTTTACTTTATTATTAATGTACTTTATTATTTACTTAATTATAAAAAAGCGGGCTACAATTACTTTTGTTTAAATCTCAATTACACATAAAAATATGTTTAATAAATAAGTAAATAGAATTGAACTTTAATATACATACAAAAATAAAAATCAAAATCATCTCCATGCTGTATCCCGCACACAGCAGAGGAATCAGAGGGAACTTACTGCTTAATTCTGGGGGCATTGCGTGTTAAGTGATGGAGTTCAACGCTGATCTTTGTCAATAAATATTTCATTTCCTCGAGTGGGGATCGAACCTTGTGCCGCTGCCTCTTTAATATAGATAAATTGTATGTAAGATTTATTATTATATGAAACAAAAATCAAAACAAGAAATCGTTTACCTTAAACATTTCTGTTGGATGAAATAAACAAAATTTCTGTTGTATGGAAAATCCAATAAGTCTTGATCTTCGCTGTAAGCATACGAAACGAATTTAGGATAGCTTTACAAAAAATGAATACATATGTATGTACGTATTATTATTGACAACATTTGTTTTTTCTTACAACACGATTTGATCTTTCATATTTCGTAGAAATTTCTATTTTCATATTAAACCTAGCCTTTTATTAGAATGCCACGTAGTAGTTATTTGGTCAGGCTTATTAGAATGTGAAATTTAAAAGTCTCGGATTCAAATATCTGTTTCGATTTTAGGGATTCAATAGCCGTAGGGAAGAGGCCAAAAGATGATATATCTATATATATATATATATATATCTGTGCATAACATGGGCAGGGGATGGGCAAAGCAAATCTATTGTAGTATTGTATAGGCAATTTTTAATAGCATAACTTAGTCTCAACTAAGAATAACCTATCCTCTGAGATGTGGTTAGAATTCGGAGAAAATAATGATTTTACATAATATCTTCTCTGGTTGTTACAGGTAAATGATAATGAAGGTAAATGATAAATTTTAATTACATTAAGCTTTTTATAACAAATATACTCAAAAATACTCCGTTTTCAACTTTGTAACAAATTATCGAGATAGTTGTCGTCACGATCGTCTTACTTTGTCCTACATTACAGAGAAACGAAAATAATTTCCCAAGTGGGGATCGTACCCGCAGTCAGATGTGACCGAGCTAATAACTTGTTTTATGTAGTATGTGTTCACCGTAGTGAATGAAATTTGTAATTATATTTTTTATTGTGTATGAATTTAGTACAATAAGAATTTACTAAAATATAATTCTAGCAAAACGATGTAAAATTTGAGGCCAGTCCTGGCGCAGAGGCACAACGTGCAACTGTAAGCGTGACATGTTTTTGGTTCGATTTCCACTCGAAGAAATAAATTATTTTATTATATTCTCTCTGATACCGAAACGAAAGGTAGCGTTGAGTTCCGTTACTCAACACGCAATGCTTCCAGAATTCGAGGGAAAGTGCCGAACCGAAGTGTCTGTGATGATGATAAAATATTTTGTTGTACGCAGTTACCAAAGAACCTATCGGTTTTCCATACAAATACGATTGGTGCATAGCGTCGAGTCACGTCGTGGCAGTTAAAGTGGCGTAGTGTAGAGAGGTGAACATGTGTTCAGAAAACATAAATCAAATGTCAACCACCTCGTGAATGTCGCTATATCTCAGAATTTGTCGCGACTCGAGCAGAAATTGTGAAAAATATTCTGAATTGATCAATGTATTTTATAAAGTAGATGATTTATATGCATTTTTTTTATTCACACTGTCACATTCTACCACTTACAGAAGAGTAAGAAATTGATATTGAGATACTCCGTTTCCCACTTTGTGATCCTTAAATTATTACCAATGGTTCGATGGCGGAACTCAACGCCGTTTCTTATTAATATCAAAAAGTTATTAATTTTTTCAGTCATATATTTCCTATTCCAAGCCGATGCGTATATTTTAAAAGAATTTCATATTTATAATCTGCTTTATATAAAGGTATGATTGAGGTCATCATGGCGCAGTGGCACAAGGGTGCTGCCCGCAAACGCGATGGTTGTGGGTTTGATTCCCAATCGAGGAATTGAAATATTTCTTTACGTTTATATTTCCATTTTTCTTCGCTCTGGTGTCGAGGCAAAGCGCGGCGTTGAGTTCTGTCTGCCACTCAACACGCAATGCCTCCAGAATTAGGCAGAAAGTGGGGAACGGAGTGTCTTAACACCGAGCGTACAGCGTGAAGCTAAAAAAAATGATTGTGTTGTATTCCAAATTCATATAGAAAGAAAGCAACTCTTAATGCGCCTAAATTATCTGATAGATAAGTTGACTGCAGCGTACCAAATAGTATTTAAATAAATCCATAATGTTCTGCTTCATATCTCGTAATCAAAATAGAAATATATAAATTTTCATGATATAGTTGAATGAAATATTTGCAAATATAAAAAGTATTTGAAATACGTAGAGTACATGTAGTGCGTTTTAAAACCACAACGTTTTTATGAAAGATTTTATTCATTATTAATTAACGAAAAATAAATAAAATTCATTGAATCAAAACTCATTTACGTACATATCAGAATTATTAGTTTGAACCGATGTGAATGTCGGTGTACAAATGCACAATCATTTAAACATATATTTTTTGATGAAATTGGACCATTAAGTTTCTTCTAGAAGCAGATATTAAATAACTTCCGTTCACCATTTTATACCCCATTCTTAGGTCCATGTTGAGTATAACAAATATAAACTCAAACAATAAAAATGCTTTACGTATCAAGAAACAAGAGCTCTAATGACACTGGTGTATTGTGTAGAGACACTAAATTTCAAGTGATGGACGACACGCGAGCAATCACTTGTGTAAGACAATATATTGCAGCGCGCTTTTGACTTTATGAAAAGCTCCCAGACGCGGTACAACTCGGCTGTCGGCGTGTTTATTTATGAGACTTCCTAAAGTTTCTGATAATGACACCATTGTTGCTAGGTTGGTGTGTGTTTAGTATAAACGCGATGGCTGTAGGTTCGATCTCCACTCGGGTAATGTTAACGCTTAACGAAATGCTACTGAAAAAGGATTTGCCGATTATCTATATGACTTCATACAAAGCCCTCCGACTTTCTTACCAACGAATTCCTTACACGTCTGGAATTTCTTACTGGATCTGCTTATAACTGCCTTCCCAGTTCCTCCTTATTATTCAAGTGTTTTAAAAAATCTATTTGTATAAAAAATGCATATCTTGTGCCATGTACGTAAATGCGCTTACTGCTACTCATAAGTCATATAAGCCAAAAAATACATATAAGAGAAGTTGAATAGTAACTCTGTCGTGGCGCAGGGGCAAAAAAGTATTCTAAAATGTAAAAATGAATAAGAAATAATATAAAATATCTCGAAAATACGGTGACCACGTTTATTTTAATTCAACGCAAGCGTGATCAAGTTTATTATAGATCTGTGGCCACGTGACTCGATTGCGTTATTTTTATCGGATATTTTCATTTTTTCATTCGACTTTGTCTAGGTGTAACTGAATGGACTTTGGAATAAGATGTAATAATAAATTATTATTTTTTTAGGTTTATATATCTTACATAGATGCCTACGCAGAATATGAGAAAATGTGTATCTATCTTCAATCACATGAGATTTTTTAAAGTCACTAGCTTATTCGGCCTGTGCCAAGCTCAACCACAGGTTTTAGTAGCAGACGTTCTAATATTTTGTTATATCTCTATCAATTGTATCTCTTATATCTCTTTCTAACCGATTCTTTGGTTGTGGGGAAGCTCCTCATACTACAAAAAGTTGGAAACCTGCACCCTGAACCCATAGAGTAATAGTAGTTTCTTCTGATTCTATATGGATATTTTTGAAGGTTAACGCAATATTTAATGTTGTTATATAAATATTTTTGGTGAACACATTAAGTATTAATCGATTTATGTAGTAATAATTTGTAGAAACTTACAAAACGAAACCTTATACGATTATACAAGAGGGAGAAGGCCATGAGATATTGACATTGAATATTTGTATAAGCTTCTTTTAAGTTACAAATTTTTTTAATCCGTTATTCTTTTTAACATTCAGTATAAGTTATGACACAAAAGTTTTAAAAAATACCACAACGTAATAATTCGTTCATTTTACCTATTTCACAAAACTTCCAAGAAATAATATTATTTTATTTTATGTTAATCAACATAAAGTACATCCGGAGGAGTCTCCGCTTTTGCTACAATATAATACTTTGAAAGCTTTTATTAAAGCTCATTTATGTCAATCTCAGGAACTGCAAATGTTAGTAAAGATTTCATTTAAAGAATATTAAAAAGTTATGACTTATATTGCATTTCCTTAATAATAACTGGCCAATTTTTGAGACTGCATGTGGAGTGGCGGAATTTAACGCTACCGCTTCGTGTGAAATGAAAATAATTCATTCCATAGAGTGCAAATGGTAAGCAATTGTCTCAAAAGTGTTTTTTTTTTAAATTTTACACTCGATTCTCTCGATGAACGCAGCAATTGTAATAACTGTTAATTTAAATTTTAAAATATACTGTACTCATCTACAGAACATCCATCTACATAAGAAACCCACTGTACCTGTAGTGAAAGTAACGTTGGACACTTAGAATGTAAATTCATATGTAATATATAAATCTTAGCTATTAAGATTTTACCACGCGTGTGAAGCAGCAAGAACAAGTAGAATACACAAGACATATATCAATGTAATATTAAAATTATTAATATTTTAAGCTTATTTGATACCAGTCGTAGCGCGGGGGCAGAAAAATGTAGTGTAAATGCGACTGGTTGTGGGTTAGATCCCCACTCGAGGCAATAAAATGTTTATTTAAATGTATATTTTATTTTTTCGCTTTGGTGTCGAGGCAAAGCATGACGTTGAGTTCCGCCAATCAACAGGTAATGCCTCCTGAATTAGGTGGAAAGTGGGGAACGTAGTGTGTTAACACTAGGTTCCCTCTGTTCATCCTGCTATGTGGTGGAAAAAAATTAAACAGTAAATTTGTTCTCCCGCGAGACATCGTCTTAATAACGCTTTAATAAGCCCAGCGACTCTGCATTCCAGCTCAGTTCTAGCAAACAGCAGCAGCTTGCAAATGTTTACACTACAAAAGTATTACATTTTCAGGGAAACTTACAATAAGTACTTTGGTTTCAGAGAATATTAACGCTATTTTTGACGATTATTTTATACGATGACAGTTTCAAATTTCAGCTGTCTGCGGTACTATTGATCGTAGGCGGTCGTGGCCGCACTCTAGATTTGCTTGGCCTATCCTGATATTAGAGAAAAAGGGTAATGCCGCTTTATACTGTTAAGAAATTGCATTTCTAATATTTTTTTTTCTTAAAAAAATTAAGAACCTGCAGATTCTTCCTGGGATCAATAAACCATTCTAAGTATCTGAGATAACTGTAATCGCAGGCACCTACATTGGGTTATATTAATAAAGAAACAAAAATCACGTTCACGCTGTATCCCGCAAACAGCAGGCAGAGAGAAATAAGTGTTAAGATACCCCCTCCAAGAATTATACCGAATACATTTTTACCCAAACAATTATACTCAGCTTCACACGTAACGACGCGTAAAAACCTTTACAGCCGCCCGCGACCGCGCTACGACTCGTAGCAGTCCCACCTGACGCGAATGAGAAGAGTTATTGTCATATCTTCAACTGTCTGCTCATAAACTTTTATACTTCAATACGCTCAAGTTGTTGTAAAAGTTGAATCTGAAAATTGACATTTTGATATCTGAGACTTTTTTAGTTTTGCTTGTGGAAATTTTCTGTAGGTAATATGGGTTTTCTTTTATAGAAAAGGAGATACATCTACTGCATGAAACAAGATAGATGTAGAAAATATAGTGTTTAAACTGCACTTTACCTCCGCTTAAATCTCAAATTTTTCAAATTTGTTCGAATTTGTTCGAATAGTGATTGTTGAGCGCCGTAGCACCACAGCTTTATGTTATTATCAGAGGGTTGAAATGAATTCACTCTCCCTCTAATTAAGAAGAAGAGAGCATCTAAAAACAATAAAAAAGATAAAAAAAGCTTTCGCTTTCGCTCAAGCAATTAAAAAGTACTTAGAACAAATTAAAGTAATATAATTTTAATTTTTTACAATAGCCTGGAACCAAATAATATAAAATATATTTAAACTGAAGTCTAATATTTCATGTCTGTGAGTAAGCTTCCTGTCGCTGGTCGCGTCGCTGATATTAAGTAATAGCAAGAACGATTACCATAGGGTATTATTAAATTTCTGGTAGTCCGCCACTGACTAAATATATTTTTGCCAATAAAAAGCTATATATTTCCTCACTGTACTGTGCTGCTTCTCCAGCGTAATTTATTTTTAGAAAATTAAAATATTTTAAATATATATCACGAATATAGAAGCCTCCACTGCGCTGACATGTCATTAAATATATAAAAATATACAAAATAAAAGCGTAACAAAATCATATGAGCAATCTTATAAAGATAGAGAGAACATGCAATAGTCGCAAAGTGGCTAGTTTTGGTATTAGGCTAAAAAGCGCCGAAGCTAAACGTATCGATTGGAACCGGAACGGAACGAGTGTCACTGGAATGCAAATCTCTTGAAACGCGACGCTTTCAGGGCGATTAGACGACGATCGAGATATACGAGTATGTTAAAGTGGATATATTAATGTTGATAATAAAATAATATAGATTAAATAAAATAATATTGTATTAGGTGTTGGATTTAATTCGTAGGGTTTTAAAGGAGTATAGTTCTGTATACATTGTCAACATCTATCATAGGACTTCATTTGCCGTATATAACGTTTATTGAAATCATAAATAACAACACTATATAATTCATTGAATATGTCAAAATTTGTGCCAGATAAAGTGTTTTTGCCAGATAAAGTGAAAGAATAATGTGGCGGAACTCCAAGTCGCACTTTTACCTTGGTACCAGAACAAAGAAATGAAAATATAAATGACTAATAATAATTTACATCCCCGAGTGAGAATCGAATACACAACAGTCATGTTACAGTTAATGTAGCCACAACTGCTGCGAAAAATATAACATAAAAACTATCCTATGATTCTGAAATAAACAGCAATTACGAACTTAACAATACTCTAAACGAGCATTAGTGTAGTATAGAAGTTATTTGTAAGTGTTTATCGCGACTTCAACAAAGTAGTTTAAACTTTAACGTACAAAACTGTACTGCGATGAAATTAAAGTTCCTATTCACCACAAATAGAAATGGCCGAGTCAGGAGTACGTAGTTAGAGTATATTGTATTTAATTTATATTTAATTAAGATGGGTATAGAAATGAATATATATCTCGATAATACTTGTATAGATGTGTAACAATTTTTGTTTTATCACAGCGGAAAAATAAAAATAACTGAGATATTCCGAACCCACAGCCAATGCGTTTCCAGTCGGGCCTTATCCGGCCACAGTTTTTTTAAATATATAATTGTTAAATACACGATTTATACTGTAAAATTCTTAAAACATCCGATTAAACATTTTGATACTTTGACAATAATATCGAAAATGATATTATATTGATACAAGCTATACTAAACCAACACAGTATCAATGTCGAAGCGCGTTCAGTTATTTAAAACTATTCATCTAATCTTAGGCTTAAATAATACGTTGTGCGCTAAATACTGTTATTTAAATACTGTAGTGTGGGCAGAGCTGGAGGGTCGTTCAGTTATTGAATATTATTGCTACTATTAGTTGAGACTTATTATGGGAAAATCTGCTAAGATCTACATTTACAGTGTTGGGTTTCGCAACTTGAACTGAGCGGGGCGTGGGGAACGGAGTGTCTTAAAATTAGGAATCTTATTATATATATTTATAGTAGTGCCTACTCATTGTGGCAGAGAGTTTAAATTTGTAATATATCTATTTCTTTTAAAAATACTCCATTCTATAACAGTTTTGTTGAAGCAATTTGTATCTTGAAATTAATGGATGGTAATTAAATGAATAAAAAAATATTTTAAATTACATTTCCATATAAATTGAACAATATATTAAAATTTTGTTCTTGATTTTATATTGAAACAGATAATGTGTTTTTAAACAAGGCTGTCTGTTTTTCCTGATTACGTTACATGGTTACCTCTTTAATCATACTTCCGAGGCACCCTCGAACTCTGACTTTCTTCTAGTATCACAGACACTGTGTTCTTGAAGGTCAACTGGGGACATCTGACTCTTTATTAGGCTGTACCCGAACGTCCTTAATATATTATTCATAATTTTTCCATTTAAATTTAATTTATTCTTTATGAAAGCTAAGGCAAATATAATACTAATGGATATCAAAATTTCTGAGAGGCTTATTATAAGTAATAATGTTTTCACCTTGTATAATTAATTAGACTTATAATACAATTTTAAAATTTCTTACAGGTTTATTCGTGAACATGTTTATATGCTATTTATTATAATTTTTCTTTCTCTTCTGAGTGTCCTTTATAACCTTTTAAGTTGAGAGGTTCATAAAATTTGTCATAATGACTGTGTTTCTCATTATCCTCAGCTTCTGATGCAATTTAATTATGACTATCTTTTTATTGCGAAATTTCTTCTAAAGTGCTATCTCTGGATAGGAAATTCTTCTTACCTCTTTGATACCTCTTTGATACCTTTTACCCAGTAGTTAGGAATGTCGTGTTAAAACAGAAATACACCGAGAATGTCTGTTTAAATATAGCTTAATAAAGCTAAAGAAAGCTGTTAGCATATAGCTTTTATATGCTGTTGTTTTGATCTAAGCCACTGTATCTGTCACTTAGAATGTATGACTCATAAATCATACACAACTATCCGTAATATCAAGTTAAAATATTTTATAATGAAAAGCCTGAAATTTCAACTTATAATAATTTATGTCAACACAAAGACCAAACACCAATTTATTGCTTTTGACTTGCAAATTATAAATGTAATATTCCTGGAATAAGCATTTCTATTCCTTTAACTGAAACACGACAACTTCAGAATTGTATATTTCTGCAATCCAATATTAATTGAATAAGAATTAAATATGATGTAACAATTGATCTGTTGAATTATAAGTTTTTTAGCTTCACGCTGCACGCAATAGGAGGATAGTGTTAAAACACTGTTCCCCATTTTTCGCCGAAGTCTGGAGGCATGGCGTGTTGATGACAAAATTCTATGAAATCAGGAATAACAGATTTTTTTTATTTTACCTCTTCTTTAAGCCCACAAAAAAGTTGGGGACGATTACTAGTTAATACTGAGACGGTTATAGATTGAAAATTAATAACTATAATGATATCAATTAAGTAAAGATTAAACGTCTTCAAATATGCAAAAAAAATGTAACAATTTAAAATTTTCTTTCTTCAATTTAAAATTTTTATTTCACTATCCAAAGACTGTAATATGATATATTTTTTTTTCACAAAAATTTTATCACATACCTCCTTCTTTTTAATTTTTTCAGTCTGTATCCCTCTATAATAATTTTATATATTTATATAGTAAGAATTAACATATTTAATTAATTTAGATAGCAGCAGCTTACAAAATTTCAGTGTAGTAAGTAGTATTTGCAAAGTTTGTGAATTCACATTCACGAACTTGAGGCTACGTAGCCGCCAGCGCCGCGGGGCCTCTTACTGTAGAGCGAATTGAACTAAGCCTTACTAAACTATAGTTTTCTAACGACTATTGTCTAACTAAAACTGTTTAAACAGAATATTTGATAACACCAAGTAGTCTTTTCTTATCATGGTCTTTTTTCTTATATATAGGCAAAATATATAAATGTTGGCCTCAATGTTTGTACTCTTTTCAGAGCAAGAATATGAAAAGAATTCCTTCTATGATGTGGAAATCAAACCAACAACCGTATGGTTTACAAATAGTCATTTTACCGCAGCGTCACGATGGCTTCTCCTAATTACTTAAATATAATATTTAAATCATTCGGAGGCCATCGCGGTGCAGTCGCATAAGCATAAAGTGGGACTGTTAACGCGTATATGACGGTTGAGGGTTCTATTTCCACTCTGGACAATGAATTGTTTAATATTTTGGTTTACTAGTTCTGATAACAAGAGCACGGCGATAAGTGCCGCCAGTCAACACGCAATGTCTTGATTCAACAGAAAGAGGTGAACGGAGTGTCTTAACATTACGTTTCTTCTGCCCCTGCTAAATGCGAGATACAGCATTAAAATAAAAATAGAAGTTATATTCGAAACTATACTATGCAAATTTTATTTACGACAGATGTTGTGTCAAGACAAAGTTCCGATAAGATCTTTATAGTAATAGTTACTTACAAAGAGTTTTTAATAAAAAGATTATACTATACGACGTCAAACGTCGACCATTGTCCTTTAAAGCACCTACGAAAAAGCGTGAATTGGATGGATAATTGTCATTCATATTTCATCTATACCATTAATTATATATTTAAATTATCGAATACAAAAACATATTATTTTGTTTGTTTTCGAGAAAATAATGCTAATTCAATGGTAATAATTCAATTTTGTTCATAAAGTTATGCAATTTTTCATCAATATTTTCTTATGACGTTATTTTCCCGGCCTTGAACCTGACAATCTGACAAATGCACATATCGTCAGACATTGTAAAATTAAGATAACAAAAAGCAGAAAAAAGAACATGGCAAACACTCCTCCCCCTCCCCCCTGAAGCAATTACCCTTCAAAGACGCTATTATAAAAAGATTACCGAACTTCCTTAAGTTCGGTAATTGATGAAACTTGAATGACAAAATTCAAATAAGGCTATTTAATATTTTGAATAATGACTATACTGGTTTTACCTGCGGCTTTGATCAAATAAGTAAGAGTTTTGTACGGCGCAAATGACTCTTCTGACTTTATCACTATAAGACTATAACAGTAAGTTACTTAATTATCTTTATACTAATTTAGTCAATATTTTAAGGCTTTGAACCCTGCCACTCGTATTCGGTGGAAAGCGGACAATCTTGACACTAAAATATTTTTGTCAACTTTGAACGGGTCAAAGAAGAAGTTGCAAGAAAGTTATCATATTTTAAGAACTTATTGGAAAATATAAGATAGGATATTAAATACAGTGTAAAATATCAAAACTCGCCCGAAGCAATATTTTCAGTAAAATCCGTTGTATCTCCGACTTGAAATCACACCGCATCGCGATACGAGGCACACTTTTACAATGATTTTCTGCAGTTCAGCTGAACATGAATACAACACACATTCTACAAGTGCTTTAGTTGAAAAGTTATAAACTCCGCTCCGCTCCAAATAGCAATCGTAAAGAGATTTAGAGAAAAGATTACTCAAAGTAGAAGAGGTTCGATCCTCACTCGAGAAAATGAAATATTAATTTAAATTTATATTTCATTTCTGCGCCAAATGAAATGGTCAAAACGACGAAAAGCCTATAATAGTTTTAAAAAACTCACTATTTCAAATCTATAAAATGTATTATCATAGCTGTATAAAATCTGTGATACTACTCCACCTAGCCGTACTTAGGGATTTAAATGGATAAATTAATTGAGTTCATTATGAAAGGCTTATGCTGCTATAAATTGATATAATTAATGTCATTCTGCAGATGAGAGCTTCAAATAAAGAATCAAGATAAATGAAAATATGCTTATACTTACTTTGACTTTAATGTAAGTAACTTATGTCGAGCCCGTTGTATTTAATATATTTTCAAGGAATAAGCACATTTAAGTACAGTTATGTTATACACATAATAACATAACTGTACTTAAAATAAAATTAATTACATACATATTCGATAACTGTACTTGTTACCGAATATGTAAAGAAACGATTCAAAATATCCAAAATATAACAAACTAATAAAATAAGAAATAATAGAGATATAAACCATCTATACTATTATCGGCTCACACAAAATTTTACTAAGAAAACTCCCTACCCAGAGCCAAATGATATATTACCAACACTTGTATGACTTATGTTTATTTTTTTCGTTTTCGTTTAAAGGTTGTCAGTAATATATTACCGTCAGCCTACTTCGCCGCTCTGCGCTTGCTGAAGTAAACCCACTTAACCTTACGCGCCTTACTTACTCGACTGAGTATTTATAATTTGTCACTTGGAAATGAATTTAATGTAAAAGTTTTTTATTTGCTTTGGAAAATTATTTAACATATATATTAAATAATTGTCTAATAGTATTCCTAAAATTATATTTTTTATGGCCCTGAAATTAATGTTTTCTTTTTTTTTTTTTGCTGCATTTTGACAGAGTGGTTGAAAAGGACTTATATTTTTATATGTCTGGGATAATCTGACTACTGTCAAAATATAATTATTTATAAATAAAGTAATAGAGAGAGTCAATAGTAGTGCGCGTACACCAAAAACCTGTAAGTACTATTAGGAAATATGGACCTTGGGTGGTGGTTACTCCGGCATTTGCTAGGGTAACTAAGATTATCAACTAAATTGGGCTTTATAAGCTCAATTTTAAATATTTTCTTCGATTATAAATGACTTTGTCCACTGCCTAGCACGTAGTATTCTTAAAAAAATCACTTATTTAAAATATTGGATTAGAGTAACATATACCTTGCTTGTATGTGAGCTATGATATAAAATTCTGCACAATTTAATACTTTAATCAGAATCTTATGTGTGTTTAACGTTGAACATTCACGTTTTATGATACTTATTTTGCATAAAACTTCTTACTTTCATACTTCGGTGAAGTTTGGCGAGCACCTGCGGGTGAAACCTGATCGACTTTGTATAACATCTATAATACTCTTACATGTATGTTTTAAATAAAAAATATGTTATTTTAATTGAAGAAAAACAATGGAATCACTCCATTCTCCGTCGTGGTTGTAAGCACTACGGTTATGGGTTCGATCTCCAATTAGGGAAATTAATTATTTAATCTCTTCGCTCTGGTAAGAACAAAAAGTGTGGCGTTGAGTTACGCTACTTAAAACGCAATGTCTCGACATTTGAGCAGAAGGTTCTTAATACTACCTCAACTCTGCCTACCCGAGCATATACAAAATATGCTATAAGTATGGGTTTACAAATAAATTTTTTTCTTAAATAAGCAAGTACCGAAAAAAAATACTGGTGATTATTTTCCACAAAAAACTTTAAAACTAGTAGTATTAGTATAGTATAAAATCTAAAAGCTTCATAGGCGCAGCTTAATGACAACAAGTTAAATAATTTACTCAAATTATTAAACAGTAAAAAAATTATTCTTATTACGAGAAGTAAATCGATTTTTTACAATATTTTTACGAGTCTGCTATAACCAGACAATACTTATTGAGTACAAATATTTTGATATTGAAAAGCTATCCCAGCGTAGGCCGTAAAATGGCTAGTAGTCGTTTTTAAAATTACATTCTGTATATTCACTTCAATTGGAAAAAATATATTAAGTTCTTTGTACTTTTATATTCTTTTCATTTCATTCTTTTGGAAAGAATTAACAATGAAATCTAATGAGAGTCCAGTCTACGCGAGATTGGACTGTTTTTTATACGTAACGAACTATAGTTTGCAATTTAAATTGTGGACTTTTAAATGAAATTATCTCTTAGACGCAAAAAAAAAACACAGTTTGACTGTAGTCTCTCTTGCTCTGCTGGGAAAACAGTGGCGTTAAGTTCCGTTTTTCAATACACAATATCTCGAATCAAAATCGAATGATGAATCGAAAAAAAAAAACAATTAATATTTAAATTAAAATAAACAAAACATAAATAAATAATATATGCAGCGTCAACATAAATAAATGCCAAGTACGAAAATGTTGTAACAGCCATTCAAGTGAGTGAATGGCACTTCACTTGTAAATTTTATTCATAGGTCGGCGAGTGTTTATGCAAATGTATTAAAATGGCGCGTCTTCGAGCTTAATCGTTCTACTGTTTAGAGAGACTAATAAACAGATTATTCAAGTTCGAGTTAAGTGAACTACGCTTCTCTAAGGCTCTTGTTTATAGTTGAGTGGATGGTATTTTTAGAATTTAATTTTCATATCTCAGTCTGTAGCAGCTTCGTGCTTTTTTCCCGTATAGCAGGGAAGACAGAGGGAATTTAGTCCTAAGACACTCCGATCTCCACGTCTTTTATCTTCTCCCATATCTCACCAGAGCCACTCTGAACCGTAGAATAGATTACGGCGAATAGATCTACTGAATAACGTTTATGCAGGAATCGAATCCCTAACTACTTCAAAATATATTGTCTATAATAACCAATTTATACATATTTAAATGATTTTATATATTCTGTATGTAAATTTAAGTTATCATTTAAAAAATAAGCAAATATATATATATATATATATACATGAATTTAAATTTAGGTCAACTCCAAAACGCGACCGCTTACTAATGCGTAATTAAATACCGCAGTATTTTGTTTCCATAAACAAGTAAAACATGTAGTTACCACAGGGACGTATTAATATATGTCAGAGTATATATAAAAATAAGTTTTATATTTGCTTTTTGTATTTGTGGAATAGAATACAATCTCAGTTAGATAAGGGCTTATATATATAGTTATTCGAGTATAACTGAATGAAAATATTATATTGTATATGAATTTTTTTTTATAAATCAAATAAAATCTAAAAATTTAATCTGATTGAAATTAAAGAGGCGATTCGGCGGCAGAAAGATATTTTCATTATCTCTCTCTGGTAGCAACATAGGGAACGGCACGGAGTGCTGCCGTAAAACACATAACGTCAAGAAAAAAGTGCCTGAATTCTTGGTAGAAATAAAATAGTTTTATGCAAGATAGAACGTCAAAGTAAAAAAAAAATAATAATTTAAAAAACCCTCACACCTTTATATGCAAATTCATCCCTGACGAATGTCCGTCTGCGATTTACGAACTGTTTTAGAGTAACTGACATTCATGAATAGTACGCCAGTGCGGTGTATTAGTGGAACCGCAACGAGAGTGTATCGATTAGTTGATTAGTGCGGCCCGATATTATTGGTTTTAATATTGACCTGAAATCCAGTTCGGCGAGCGCACGCCGGAAATTATAATGGAATTTTCATTAAAATAACTAAATTTGGGCCACAGTGTGATAGTGAAACGTGTTTGATTGAACCATTATTTATGTTATGTCGTTTTTTTTTTCAACAGCTTCACGCTGTGATAAGAAGATAAAATATGGCATTGAATTTTCTTCACTCAACACGCTATATCTCAAAAATTCTGCTAATAATAGAACGCTATATGCGGGACACAGCGTAAAGTTATTAAAATGAAACCTTAAGGAGTGATTTGTCACTATATTTTTCCATAAATTCTTTTAAATATTTATAAATAGATATATAAATCTAAAATTTCTGTCAATAAATACGTAGAAATATTTCATATCATTTCCACAGCACATTCTCGCAGGAATCAACATTTGTCTACAAGGGTGAATGAAAGGAAAATAATGTTAGTTTGTATTATGTTCATATTTATGGTTTTGAATTTTTTCTCTACTAAGAGACTGACAGGCAACCCACAGATAATAATAGGGCACATAGAATTTCGAAATTTGATATGTAGGTAGGGAGTCTAAGAAGACCAAGAGAAGATTTCACAAAACTCCCACGGGAACGGGTAAATAGCAGCATTTGCGTGGATTTTAAAAAGTTCAAGTTGCGGGCGACAACTATACTATTCTTTTCGCTACTAGATGAACTTCCGGTATGAAACTTTAAAATTAGCTTTTTAGCTAAAAAAATGATATTAGCCAGTAGAGTGAGTAAATGTCTGTAAATTTACACTTAACTTGTAACACAGCTGGCGAAGTGCAATGCGAACATAAGTAAATTGTAAGAGGCGCTATAGAAATCGTTTTATAATATTTTTTATATTCGATAGCAACTATTAAAAGCTATAATTCTTTTAGCTTCACATTTTTTCAACTTCACGCTGTATTTCAGAACCTTACTCTCCAAAATATTATCTTTGATATTATGTTAAGAAATGACGTTTCTCATGCACCGACCTATTTTGTAGATACTACATGTCGAATTTTCTTACCAGAACAAGGATATAGTTCATGCCCCAAAGTAGGAATCGAAATGAAAACCATCGCGTTCAGATTCAAGCGCTGCCCTACTGCGCCACGATGACCTCTACTTAACTTTTATTTACAACGCTATAAATTATAAGACAATATACCTACTGTCTATTATTTTATAAAACACATATATTTAAAATATTTATTTTTTCTCTAAAATACAGTTGTTTATTATAAATTCATATTTTTACTGTGATATCTCATGAATATACTCGTATATAAATATTTATAATTAAATTGGAATATGCTAATATTATAACGCGAGTACCGATACCCATATCACTCAATATGTCAGTCGACCAGTGAATTGACATGTTTGAGTATCACCTCAAGTCAAGTTCGCCGTCAAATTGAGTAATTTACTGTTGTTGTATTATCGTTTTAGCTTATTGAGGTATAAAACATTTTATTTGATGGATGGTTTTATATATACTAAGTATGTGAATTCATGTACATACATTAGTATTGTAAAAACAAGCCGTCGTTCGATCGCGGCTCGGGGGAATAAATTATTTGCATTACTTTTCTTTGGTAACAAATTAAGTGTAGAGTTCAGACCCTCACATGTTGTACACATGTTATTAAATTTATTCTATTCTGTGTAATATATGTTCTGAATATTTCTCAAATAACGTGGCATTACTTCGTGGTACGGCATACCTGGCACCAACCGCAATGAAGAGATAAACAGACTGTCCGGTACCAGTGAGGTTGGCGTGGTGAGAATGGAAAAGTCATTCTTTTTCATTCTCACCATGCTCTAGTGGTTTGAGCATATTGAGAAAATAGATGATGGAAGAATAGCAAAAAATAAGTTTGAGTAGGAAGAGCACGTGGCAATAGAGGCTGAAGGAAGGCTCAGTTGACCTTCAAGAACACAGTATCAATATTATTGGAACGTGACCTTTAATACATGGATTTGAATGGCGCCTGGAGGACATGTAAGAAGCCTGGAGGACTGTTCTTTCTACCTACGGTGGTAGGGATAATCATATAATATAAAACGTATAAACTTAGCCAATCTCGTGACTATCTTCTTCATTCGAATTAAAATGTTGGTATTCGACCAAAAAGCTATTATTCTGCTTAAATAAATTTCCCAATTACAAAGATTAAGAAACTTCGTTAATTGCCAAAACTCGTTAACAGTTCGCGTTAGCGCTGTGTCAATATTCCAGGCGCGCTCAATGAGGGCGACTTATATCGATAATTATATCACCAACTTGTATTTATTAGCTACTAGCGGTCCCGCGCCGCTTCACCCGCTTCAACTATGCCAATATTTATTATATATACTTATAACTTAACTTAGCTTCACGCATTGTCCTTAGTTCAGTTGGCGCTCCCTCCGGAAAGGGCCGCTCTTTTAAGTTAGTATGTATGCATATCATCTTAACTATATTACTTATTAGACTTATAATCCTAAAAATTGCAGTATTTTTTTTAAAATGACGTAGATCGGAGGACTCTGAGATTCTCAGTCTATATTGTAGAATTATTTTCATTTGCTTGTCTTGGTTATAAGACAAAGCATGACGTTGAGTTCTGCCACGCAACATTTAATGTCTCTTAAATTTATCAGATGATGGAGTACGACGTGTTTTAACACTTGCTAGAACCAGCTAGCATCCCTCCTATGAGCAACACAGCGTTAAAAGTTAATTATTTCGTTGAAAATGAGTGTATGAATGAGTACAACATAATGTATAAATTAAAAAAGGACTGTCAGTTAGAAGGCGTGGACAAAGCGCGTCTCCGCTACAACCACAGTGCGCCGTGTCTAAGGGAGGGGACCGCAGACAAAAGCTCACTGTGTGGTTTCAAGAATAATATATTTAAGTGTGCAGAGAGTTTGTTTAATACAAATGATAGGTTTAAGTACAAAATAAATAAATTAAAATAAATCCGTCGCGGGCTGCCATCAATAACCCACAACGTGTTGCATTTACAGGCGCACGCTTGTGTCGACTAACCTCAAGACTTCCCCAAGATAAATGGAAAACCAAGCAAACTCTTTTTCATTTTGTAATATCAGTACAAATTCAGTGTGAAATATTTAAGTAGTGCTTAGAAGGCACTTGTAACGTCTTTTCATGTTCAAATTATTATATACTTTAGAAGTTACGTAATACCAGTATGCTAGAATAAGTTTCTAATTTTGCATTTGCAGCATATAAATTATTCACAGAATAGTCAGAACAGTAATTTGAATTTAATTTACTAAATTTCCTTTGATAATATTCTTGATAATTTTAGGTAGACGACGATGGGTATTAATTTCATCACATGTACTGCATACAATAAATCACATAAATTACCAAAAACGCATACACATCGTATATTTCGAACTAAAATATTAATTTCCTTCATTAAAATAATAAACAAAAGAGCTCGACCGACGTAAATAACGCGTGTCGTGTTCGTGTAAATAAAGTCGGGGATGAAATTGAATTTTTGTTTAATACTTACGCAAAAGTAAAATAATATATTAAAATGTTACAAAAATCTAGACTACGTAATCTTTTTTATAGCTAAGATTATCTTAGATAATACTCCACTTATTTATTTCTTTACTGTATTATTTTCTTGCAGCTCAACGTCACGCCTTATTTTGTTATCTAAATGTTGTTAACATATAACTCCTAAACTAACTAAAGAAGTCAGCAACATCCATATATGGAAGAGCTACCATAACCTGCATCACACTTGGTCCAGTGCCAGTACCACATGTAGGCTCTAACAGTTCACAGAATAACCTGCCGCGCCGCTTTTAAATGTGAACTTTATTACATTACTACTTTAATTTGTTTTTAAATCAATTAAACAAGTATTATTTTATCTCATTAGATGGTGTTGTTCTTCTTCACTTCAAGCTCTATCATATAAAGACAAGAATATCGTATAATTCTTACAAACTACTGTATATAATGTAGGTAGCCCTATATTTCGAAATTTCGATAAAAGTAAAGGGTCTCATGACGTCATAATTCACGATAGAACATATAATAACAGCTCCGATAACTTCTAAGTTTTAGTCCTTAATGTAAGGGGTGGATTTGATTTATATTTAATTTATAGCTATAGCATTTTCATCAAATATATCTTTAGAAATATATATCTACAATATTTGTTATTTTTAAAAAATATATTGGAAAAATATGTTTAATAAAGACTTATCGCCGTACGTTAGGTAGGTATGATAATTATGCACTCGTAATTGAGAATATTATTACACAGACATTAATTTAAAATCAAACTTATAACTTTTAGTTAACGGTCAGATTGGATCACTGGACCAACATAATTACAAACTAAAACGTACTTTGTACATGAATTAAACGTAACTTGCTTAACTTGCCTCTGATATCCTTCAACATTATGATCAAAAATATATTTTTATTATTTATATACAGAGTGTCAAGTGTACTAACACTAAGTTCTCCATTCTCCAAAGTTTTGACATATTTACATTTTACATGTTAGGTATTAGTGAAACTCAACGGTAATTATGGCATCTTGCTAGTATAAAAGCTGAAAATAAATTACAATCAAAAAGTTTTATTCCTCAAATCGAAATTGAACGTGCAACCATTGCGTATACACTGCCCCACTGAACTACGACTGTCTTTTCATACACAGCGTGGTATACAATAATACGTGAACGAACCCAGACATAATCCCCTAACGTGTAATTGAGCGTAAGTTGGCTTCGTACCCTGCGAAGTGGTCAGCCGTAAGTCTGGATTCATTTATATTATTGCGTGATATTACATTTTATAATAAATTTTAATAGCTAGTATTTTATTATTAACTGTAAAAAATATTTTCAAGTCAAATAGAAAAGCTTACATGATTATCAACGTAATAGTTTTATATATAGTACAAAAAACAATCTAGTTTCAATATTATAAGTGCAAGGATAAAAAATGAGTCGACTCATATCGTATGTGTATATAATTTCGTATAGTGTGGAATAGTGTTTGTATTTAGTCGTCGGTGCGCGTTATGCTCTTCACTGCATTCATTTGCATAATGCATCTCTATATGACTCGACTGTCGTAGAAGAAAAAATATCTGTTTAATTTTTACAACCGGAATCTCGAGTATTTTTAGATGATGTGAAGCTTCTATAAATATGGTTAATTTGCTATTTTTCATTTAATTTTTAGTATTTTCAGTTTTATTACACATAATATTTAAATATTCATTAAATTATGCTCTCTTGCAATTTATAAAAATATATATCTTTCTTCTGTACTCATTTTTTACATTTTATTTTTATCAAAAATTAACGCAGTTAATAATTAACGAGTTTTCTTAAATATAAAGGAAAAAAATGAAGATATGTAAATGTATATAAACTTTAAAATTTTTACCTTCTATGTTAACGTAGTATTTGTTTGGTTTGTTTTTTTTAGGAACAAGATATTTGTATAAAATGTATGATTAATCGGAAAAAACTTAAATATGTTTATTGCGTATTTGGAAACTACGGCTAAACCTAGTATATCAAATTGATATAAAATTGAAACATTCTGCCTACTGGGAAACGAACACATAACCATCGTGCATTCTTATACATTACAGTACCGTCTATCGATAACAAGTACATAGAAAAAAAGAAATAGGAAAAAACTAGGTCATCCATGCATGTAAGTACGAGTGAGTGCCGGAGATGACGCGGATGCTGCGGATATTGCGAGGAAATCACACCGAGAGCCGGCTGATTAGTATTTTACATGGGAAATTATTATTTTCTTTATTCTTCTATTTATATTAGGTGTGATTAATTTTTATTTCATATCCTGCTTATCTTTGTGGATAGGCACTGGAGAACTCAACGCCATGATTCATCTTATCAGAGCAGGGAAGTGAAAATAATTTTAAAGTAACCATTCCAGCACGTGGTTCACATTAACTGTGTGAAATTATCATACTACTATGCCATAATGATTCCGATCTCAGCTTGTATTTCACTTCCTGTTATACAATACCGAAATTATACCAAGGAACATGGAAATATAAAGAAAAACCTTGAAAGTAAGTAAGTAAGTCTGATTGGATTCTATCACCCAAAATACAATGAAAGTAACGTGTGTTAATATTTAATTGTAGATTGAAAAATAAAGAAAGTATTTAATTTCCTGATATTTAATTTTATAAATGAAGAGAAACTACCAGTATATTTTTAAAATTATGTTTATTATGAGTGTAACTGCTTCTAATAAACACAATATATATCTTTACAAAATAATTCCAAAAGCCTAGTCAAGAAATCTTTGAAAAGGTAGAACAAAGCATTATAACTTATACCATCGTTATAACTTATTGTTATACTATACTTCTTTTCAATATAATGAAGGCTTAAATTAAAATTATTTAATTTATTTTTTTTTAATTTTGCTCACACAAATCATGGAATATATAATATAATAGTGTATGAAGTGTTTGAACACTATATTTTCTCTGATATGCAAGAAAAAGTTGAAAAATAAAAAGAAAAAAAGAACAAAACATGATAAATAATAAAATAAACGTCTCCCGTCATAAAAGAGCATTAAATAATTCAGTGCACTCCGAAAGCTGAAAGTTCACACGTTTATGATAAACATCCAAATAGAGCGTGTGACGCTAATGTACGGCGCGCGAGCTCGGGCTTCCCCTTTCGCGAAACTCATATGATGCACTTCACTTTTGAAACGTGTAAATAAATGTACTTGAAGATTTTTTACATTTTAAAGTGTTATTATACTCTCAACATAAAATAATATTTTTAAACTATTACGAAGAGGAATTCAAACCCGCGCCTCTCGGAAACTGTTCAAGCTCAAGTCTTGCACGGCTTATAAGAGTCGTGGATTCGAATCCCGCTACATTCAAACTTTTATAAGTTTTCTTAATATAGGTACTTGAATTTTTATCTAAAAATTTACTTGAAATTAAAAAAAGTATTTTTTATCAAAAAACCAACCCACTTCGAACAATAAATTAAAAAGTGTAAAATAAATTTACTTAACATAATGTAAAACGTACTTTAAACAAATAGGCTTAATATTTTCATATTGTAGTATATGACACCGAATATTATTATCAGTATTCAATCCATTGAGGCTTAATACTACTATAGAAAGAGAGGAAGAATGAAATGAAAAATAAAATAAAAATATTTCTTCGATCAAGAGCTTTTACAAAAAGCTCCAATAGGTTAATGTTTTTACGTGAACAAGAAAAGTCGAAGAGGAAATTAATGACTTGCAAATCTTGCAAGTGTAGCGAAACTTGCAGGAAATTGTGTGGCAGAGTTGAACTTACCTAATACAAGCGAAGTGTAAAGCAATCTATACTTTTAATTGAAAATAAATACAATAAATGTTTTTTGTAACTTCACGCTCTATCTCGCATATAGCAAAGTAAACAGAGGGAACCTACTGTTAAGTCACTCACAGTCGACAGGGGTACTTTCAAAAAGCACGTCTACCTCCATCTTCAAGGCCAGCCATGCCTGTAGTTCCTCAGGAGTTGCACAGAGTCGTGAGCGGCGGTGATTACTTACCATCAGGTGACCCGAACGCTCGTTGCCTTGTCTTATCCAATAAAAAAAAAGATAAGAAGATAACTATAAAAATTTAAAAGCTGTATAGATAATATACAAATATATATCAATATTAAGCTCCCCGGCACGTTCATTTCCCTGCAATATCCGTCGCATCCGCTTAATATCGCCGCTATGCACAGTTAATGACGATTTTAAATGCTGTCCGTACATGATTGTGTACATATAAGTATGAAATGCTTAGAGACCTTCAAAAGGATCAGTCCTAAGGAACAGAGATATTAATTTATGAAATATTTAAGCTTTAATTAAATTAACCTTTTAATTTCCTGGGGATTGAGTTCCGCCACTGAACACACTGTGCCTCCAGTATTCGGCGGCAAGTGGCGAACGGAGTGGCTAGGTGTAGGTGTACACTAGGTGCTGGAACTAGGTGCTCCCTCTACCGTGCTGTGTGCGGGATATAGCATGAAGCTGATAAACAAAGCTTTAATTAAGTAATATTTATTAATGTAATGGATTATGTTCTGGAACTAGAAAAAAATATTAATAAACATTACATTATTTATTAATTTAAGATTTTTTAGCAGCTTCACGTTGTACCTCGCACACAGCAGGGTAGGCAGAGGGAACCTCGGTGTTAAGACACTCCGTCCCCACTTTCTGCTGAATTCTGGAGGCATTGCATGTTGAGTTTATATAAATTAAAAGTCACTTGAGACAAGGGCCTTTCATTTGATCCTAATCTTACATAACTAGTATTTTTATTTTAACTCTTACAAATAATTTATTTTTGACTTCAACAAACAACTTTGATACTGTGCAATATGTGTCAGGTTGACACGTACTTAAAACCCAATCACGTAGAATAAACGGACTCATAAATCTGCCGATAGCCGCCATACGTTTACTGATAGCCGCATCGTTCTTCGCTACACTTACCTAACGCGAGGTTTATGTGCATTTCCAATACATTTAGTTTATTATAAACCTATCTATAAACATAAATTGGTGCAATAACATCCAGCCAAATCATATCTCTCGTCTGCGCACTTTGAGAGAATTAGTAACGAAAGAAAGGCAAAAAAAAAGATTTGTGAAACTGTAGTTAATATTAAGACGGACACCTCGATTGACCTTTGGGAATAATATATCGATAATACTGGAGAAAGGTCAAGTACAAAGCACGAGAAACCTCCGGAGAGAATTATTAAGAGGTTAATGACATTGAACGAGGCGAAAAGGGGATACCTCTGTAGAGCTTGAAGCTAGAAATAATAATGATGAGATCACAGTAGCGTAAATGACTGTCGTCTTAATGTATACACAAAGATTGAATGAAAAATTATTTATTGTAATATAACCACTCCAATAATTCAAAGCATGGCGCTTGTTTCCGTCAATTTACGTTTGAATTTGGGGTTGAAATTGAAGTCTATGTAATATATGTGAGATATATAGTTATTTTTAAAAAGAAAACATAGAACAGAGCAAACTATCAATAAGTTCCCTCTTTACAAACTGTATGCAGCGGAATTTTAAACGTAAATATATTTAATCGAAAATAAAATAAATCCTTCGGCTGATTTGTCGAGTTTAAATTTCAGAATTCTTATCAGGATTTTGTAGTAATTTTGCGAGTTTTATTTCTTTATCCAGAAAGAGCTTTTTGTTCGGTGCCATTTATTATTTAATTGATTTGACTTGATTTTGCCTTGACACCAAAGCGTAGAAATTAAAACATGTTATTATTTTATGACATATAACGCTGGTAACTCAAAAATTGATATTTCAGCTTATTTTTACAATTCCTAATGGTCGGCTTGTAAGCTATTGTATCGCAATTGATAAACTAAACATTACATTTAGTACCAGGATATAATTTTTATTTATATATAAATATTATTTTAATTATATGCTAAGCGTAAGAGAAATATATTATATTGCAATAATTTTCCCGAATGTGGGACGTGAACAATCACGTTTTCAGTCAGATGCTGACCTTCTACACCACGAAGATCTTTGCAAAAAAATTTGATACTGACAGAATCATTGGCGACTTCGTTTATATATTTACCTGATGTAACATATAAACGTAACATGTAAAAGTAAATATATAAACGATATATCGACTGGTCGTGGGTTCAATCCGTTACCAATTGTGGTTAAAAGTGACATAACTTACTAAAGTCCTGTGGTAGAGAGCCTTTACAAAGCTTCGTTAATTACCTTGAGTTCCGCTGCCACTGAACGCGATAATTGTGGATTTTATCTCGGCCAAGCCAAATGAATTATTCACTATCTTATTGCATAAACAAAGTGCATAGAGTTCAGCTACTTAACTTTCAATGGCTCAATATTAGACAGAAAGTGGAGAACGGAGTGTCTTCTCAATAGGTTATTTTTTCTTGCTCTGCTTAATGTCAATATAGCTAATGTTCATTATGGTTGATAGTTTAAATACTCTATATCTATACTAATATAATAATGCGGAAGAGTTTGTTTGATTGTTTGTTTGTTCGTTCTTTCATCATGATTAAAGCTTATTTCATATACTTTCAATTTACTTAAGCTCAAAAAAGCTTAATTTCTATTGAAGTAATCAAACAAGTTCTTTAAGCCAAACGTGAGAACAATGCTTACTTGCTCTTTCACAATTTTTGAACCAGCCAATTCGAATTTTGTTTAGAAACGGCTAACAGTTCGTACAAAAATTTCTTGAATTCCAAAAAGGTTCGTAGATTTCAATAGAAAATTTGCAGAATTTGTTTGAAAATTTCACTTTTTTTGTTGAATCAAATTGAATTTGAAATATAATTATAATTTGATGACCTTCGGGTGTAATTTAAGTGGGTTAAACTTACATGGTATGTGCGCAATTATTGATTCAATCATGAATAAAAGTATAGTCGTATTTGAAATAGCAAAATATAAGTGCGTGGAATTGAAAATTATTTATTCTCTGGGATCCACGTGGAGATTGAGCTCACAGTTGCTGTGTTTACCCAGAGTCTGACTCTGTACCTCTGTGCCAAGATGGCCTTAGTAGTTTTTGTATATAGAATTTTGGGAAAATGGTACGTCTAACCTATCTGACACATTTCTGTTATAAATCATAGCTTCTTCCAGAAATCGAGAAAGAAAATAGTTGAAATTTTTAAGTACCATGAAGATTGCCGCGCTGGAGTTTTGTGAGCTTGTGCTACAAAAGGGACAAAAGCTAAAAACACCCAAACCTTAGTTTAATTCTTAGATCTGTAAAGTCCGTAGATATTTAATAATTATGTTTTATATGCGGAATAAAACGAGAAGTTGAAAAAGAACTATAAATTAATTCAATATAATCCAATCGTAAAAAGCTATTTTTATATTTATAAAATGGGGAACGGAGTGTTTTCATACAAGGTTCCCTCTGCCTACCCTGCTGTAAGTGGGATATAGTGTGATACTAAAAAAAATATAAAACTAAAATGTACGTATTAAAATTTATTTGTATATTATGAAGCTAGTTATATTTGTTATATTAATTAAGAAGTAAAGACCTGTATCAATATCTGTAGCGGCGCTATACACCCCGGTCACGCGCCGTTAATCGCGTCGACGAACTTTGCTCATTAATTATGAACAAATTACATTTCTAAACCAAAACTTATTATTGCAGATTAATAATGTTACGTCTTTATATCTCGTATAACTGATATGTCTGATATATTTTGTGGTGTTTGATAATGTTGTTATACTAAGTTGTTTCACGCTGTATCCCGCACACAGTAACTCCCCAATTAGTAATGACTTATTTAATAAGTGTTAAGAAAGTTATTTTTAAAAAAACAGCCTTATACACTACTTTCTTATTTTGCAATTGTATAATATTACAAAGTTGAAGAATTTGTATGGTTGAAAATAATATTGAATGAGGCCGTCGTGGCGCAGCGGCACAGGTGTGACTGTAACGCGACAGTTGTGGGTTCGATCGCCACGATCGAGGATTTGAAATATTTATTTATATTTATATTTTCATTTCTTCGCTTTGGTGTCGAGGCAAGGGGCGGCATTAAGTCCATGCAATGCCTCCAAAAATCGGTGGAAAGTAGGGAAGTAGAGTGTCTTAATACTAGGTAAGTTAAAATATATTAGAATCAAAAAATATTATTTTCTTTATATAAAAATAGAAGTATATTTTCTAAGATAACAACAGATGCCGGCTGGGAAAATTGGGGTCAGGACGGACCCTTGATTTATAGGTCCCTAGAGATAAATAATAATGATCGCTTACACACGTTGCTATGTCGACAAATAAATATTAGTTGAAATATTTTATTTGGTGGAAGACGGTCTCATCCCCACTTTCTACGTAAGTTTCGAGACATTGCTGGTTGAGTTGAGATCAACCTTCTTCAGTCGAGTGGAGATCAAGATATTCATACTTTACTTTACTTTATTTCTCGAGAAACGACCACAGTCCTTAGTATTCACATCCTTGAGTACACTTCAGGAAGAATCTATTATAAGTATTATATATATTTCCAAAGCTTTACTTGTTGTATTACCTTACAAGGCCATCAGAGAAGTCGATATAATATTATAGAAAACGTACAACGATTGAATCCTCACCTCTTGAAAAGATGTAATGCGGTTATATGTCATAGCAGATGGGTAAATATTATTATAATTGATGCTAGTAGTGGGTTCAATTTTATGACTCGTGCAAATTAAATATTTTATATTACACGCACTTTATAAACATAATTACAAGTGCGTGTAATTCAGATTGTTTGATTTTATTACATAGTTACAAAGTCACAGCTCGACCTGAAAGCATGTTAATAATTATTTATTATATAGGAATGAAAATTGTAAGCGTCGAGACACTTTCTGCATTGTTCTCAGTTAAAATCTAGGGCATTGTGCGAGGCAACTTAGGAATCACTCGCGACATATATAGGTCAATTTTGTATAGGCGTTCCTTTGGTCTGGTTACAAGGAGTACTGTATTCAATTTCTAAAAGTAATATTCTTGTCTATATATAGAATATATATTTTTAAAATTATATTCTATCCTTGAGTGTGGGTGAATCCCGGCGTTATGGAAGAATCATTGTCTCCCATAATCCCCACCCTGTGGTGGTAGATTCTCCTCTTGATTTATAATTTACAAATTTTTTAAAAATCAAATTCTATATCTTTTCAAAATCTATCTCTGACTATAGTTAGATCTGACTGTAGATTCGACCCACCACTGTGAAATTACAAGATTCCTTATATTAAATATATTCATGTAAAAACGTTAAGAACAAGATCTCTCGTCAATCCCGCAATCTAACATATACTACTGAACAATAGAGCTCCATCAAAATCACAAGGGCCCTTCGACGAAATCACTTGAGTTTATTGGAGAAATATATAAGACCGTATAGCGAACTAGCGTATATTTTTAACATATTTCGAATTATTATTTTTTTACTTTATATTTTTTACCGCATAGAAGGTAGAGAGAGGCAAACTTGTATTAAAGCACTCCATTCCATTCGTTTTAATATATAAAATTTGCAACAAATGTAATAGGCGATATAGTTGCGTAGAAGTTATTTTATTTTATTATAGCACATACATATAAAGTTGAAGATTTCAGCCACATTTAATGTAAGATGTTAATATAAATATTTCTAATATTTAAAAAGGACTCAATTTTAAAAGGACAAAGTAAATATCAAAACTCCTCAAATATGTTAATTTAAAGAGTTAAATGTAAGTAAATAGTAAATATCGAGATAAAAATATTATGTTCTTCAATATAAGTGTAAAGTATCATGTTCCTTGAGTTGTAAGTTTACTTTTCCTATCCTTTATAAATCATCTGAGTCTTTAAAAACAATTCACTCAATTCTCACTTCATTTCACTAAAAGTGAGAAAATCTAAACACTAGGTATTCCCACGACTGCTTTATGCGTGATACAGCGTGATGCCATTATATATTAACTTGAAAATATATCGTACACGGGAGTCATTTTTAGAATAAGATATTATTTTTATAATATAATCTTCAATATAAATCTAATGATGTTACGACGTACAATTGGAGTGTCCACTCAATTTCAACGCAACAATGCTCGACGAAACACAATAGCTATTCCATATAGAACTAATCGAGCAAATTTGTCACGTGCTCGAATTTACGATATAGAATAGCCGTTTACTCTGCACTTACAGTATTTAGATATAATTTTTATTGTTATTTCAAAATCAGATTATATATAGATAATAGTATTTTCGTAATCAATTCTAGTGGAATGTAAAAGGAGGATGTGTGACTGTTTCATTGTAAACGAGAAGGTTTTGGGTTCAATATTCACCCTTCTATATGTGTAAAAGATATATAACGAAAGAAATTGTTTTCACTGACAAAACCAAATTTCCTAGAAGGTAATATGACTTATTAAATAAAGGTAATATGTCAAATTAAATATCTCTGGCCCGAATCTGATGGGAATTAGGAGTGCTATATTCACACCTACCAGACATCAAACCGAGTTACAGGGAAACAGTATGGGAATAATGAATAGTGACGTACGTACTATAAATTCAGTGGGCTTTTCATCAATCGGGACTGGATACATAGATGGCGGCGGACAATGAAGCCTCGTCGAGTGCTCTCTCGCCCTGTGGACAAGCCACTTGGTGATTTTTTTTTTTTTTTTATGGGAGAGGACAAGGCAAACGAGCGTTCGGGTCACCGGATGGTAAGTGACCGCCGCCCACGACCCCATGCAACACCAGAGGAGCCACAGGTGCGTTGCCAGCCTTTAAGGTGGAGATGAAGGGCACCGGGGCCCGGCATTACCTAATGCGAAACGCAGTGGCAAGGGCCACTACTTCACGCCGGTTTTAAATGCCGGGGGTGGTATTAAATCCGGTCGAGTCTGCCCATGCGTGTTGCCATTACTGGCGACGTGACTCTACCACACGTACTTTAGTCGCCTCTTACGACACCGACAGTACCAGGGTGATCCTATTCTAAGCCGGGACCACACGGCTGACTTCACCAGAGCGAAGAAATGAAAACATAAATAAATATTTTCTTTCCTCGAGTGGGAATCGAACCCGCAACCAGTCGATTGTGCAGCACAATTTGTACCACTGCGCCACGACCAGCCTCAGACCACTTGGTGATAGTGGAACTATATCATAAAACGTTTTTTTGTTATTTAAATTTAACAGTTAATATGTTGTTAAGACATAACATAATAATGTATATTATTTACTTCGTTCTCGGTTTGTGAAAAAAGCACGTTGAGTTCCACAACTTAAAGCAGAGTCCGTTGAGTGGTGGAACTTAATTTTTTTTTCGTTTACTCTTCTCGTCTGGGCGTGAATTGAAAAACTCGTATACACTACTTGTTATTTCCACTTGTGCACGGGAGCGAAGCAGCTATTGAAAGTTTGATTATAATATAAAAAGGAAGAAAGATAGATTATAATTTAACAAAATACGTAAAATATTTTTTTTGTAGTTATTTTCTTATAAATACAAGTATTCTACTTCAAACATATACTCTTTTATTAAAAGCTAGTTATATATATTTATAAATGTTATGACTTGCTTCGAATAAATCAAGTTTTTAGAACAAATACACGTGTCACTGCATGTCACTCTGTCCACTTTATCTGAAACAGAAACTAAAAAAATAATTTCATCCGAATGACCGGTTCGCGTGCATCGCTGGCCGCAGTCGCGCGCTTTATATTGTATTCTAATACCAATGAAATGCTTCACGTGTTTTGTTTGAACAATTTATCAACTATTGTCATTTAAAACGGCCACTATAATAGCGCACTCTGACTGTAAACGCGATGGCTGTGGGTTCATACCTCATTTAGGGGGAAAGAATAATTTTCATTTCTTGCTCTGGTACAAATACAAAGCGCTGTATCGAGTTTCGACATTCAATATGCAATATAACGAAGATTGGGGCGATAGGAAAGAGTCTTTGCTATATGATGAACAGCATGATATATGAAAATAATTCATAGCCCCGAGTGGTATGTGATGATGTTAAAGAGCCCACAGCCACTGTGCTTACAGTCAGATGCTGTCACATTGCGCCACGACGGTGTTATCGCCCTATAGTGGAGGACATGGGAGGAAATAACACAAAAGTGATCGAAAACTTTAAGGCTTTATTTATTTTATACGACTACTAGTTCATACATTTTTGGCTCGGCGTAAATTGTAAAAGCGGACGAGATTAAGTGAGTCAAAAGGCTTAAACTAACACAAACTGAAAAAGATCTTTTGAAAGTGTTTTTTTTTATTATTTATTTGCGATATTTTTTAACACTATGAAGTATTTAATCGTGTTATTTTGCTTTTTAGTTTAAATATTATTTTATTGTACATAACAGATTCAGATCCAGAACCAAGGACCGTTTCAGTAACAGTCTCTCTCAGATTACAATAGTGAAGTACTATTAATAAAGTTATAAATATACACAAAATAGTAGCTGAATTTAAATCTATATTTATTATATATATTAAGACGATGTAATCAATGTCTTTAGATATTTTCATAAGCTAAAGGAGCTTCATATTTATCGTGCATAGCCGTGAGATTTCAGTATCAAGATACTCCTGTTTTTACTTTCCACTCCAGGTTTTTTAGCTATTGCGTGTTGATTGGCGGAGCTCAATGCTGCTAGCTATTTTCCCATGAAGACCTTGGTGAAAAGTTTATACGTTCATATTATTAATTTGCCAAAATAAAGAAATTGTGAAAAATTTCGTTGTTCAAAACCCTTTGAAAAGCGCAAATTCTTCCACGATTTTTGCACAGCATCGTTGTTCAAAGGTTGCTTATTTATTAGAATACCTGAAGATGAAGGGTGGAAACAACTTTTAAGAGGAAAAGAAATATTATAAAGAAATCAAGTAATTATTTTATGCATCAACTATTATTCTTTATATTTAAAAACATGAGATATGTTTTCACAATTTCTCTCTACGTCTTACTCTGTCTATAATATTCATTTTATACGAATTTATTTTTATTTAAGGCCAATCATGGCGCAAAGGCACAAATATGTGACTGTTAATAAAACAGATTGTGGGTTCGATTCGATAACAAGGCAAAATGTGGCGTTGAGCTACGCCAGTCCTCTTTCAATGCCTGTAGAAAGTGCCTGTGGAAAGTTGGAAACGAACGGTGTCTTCATGAGAATGAAGTGCAATAATTTTAGGTTTTCAGATTTCCTAAGCTGCTGTCTGCGGGATATAGCGTGAAACTAAAAAAATATGTAATGCTAGCCTTATTTGACCAAAAGGAAGAGTACCAGTATACCACAGTTCACAGTCCTATAAAGACTTGACCGCAAGTCTCCAATATAAAGAATGCATCATTCGCTTTTAAGATATACAATAAAATAATTTCCTTTTCTTTAAAATCCTTCAATATTTAACGTTAAAAACGTTAACATGCAACATGTTGATATTTCCACGTTCAGCGGCTAGAGTGATGCCGATGTGCCAATTTGCTTACTTTCAATAGCGATCGACGAGTTTCCTTATTAAAGTGATAATATACATACTTTGTGGTATCGTTTGCGCTTCGACTTGCCTTTGAACGCGACCTCCTTATTTATTTATTTATGTTTTGCAAAATATTTTATAACAACTTGTTAATGATTTAAATTATAATTTAAAAGTTATCATTAATAGATAGACACCTACATATACGAAACTTTTTTTTAGTTTTACCTTTTTTACTTAATTTAACACATTGTGTGCTTAATCTCAGGAACTCAACTCCTCTGGTTTCGTCAGAAAAGCATCATTAGACGGACTATTCATATCCATAAGGATTTTTTTTAATTCGTCATGTGAATTAATATGTGAAAGTAACATTCAACTTCTAAACTGCCATAAATGGAAGTCATTTATTTAATTGAAAAAATATTTATTCCATATTTATGTAACCTTGCCCCTTAAGCTTGTCACTTGAGCTTTGGCGGAGTCGTAAAATAAGCTTATAATAAAACGATACAACGTCGTACATCCCTTAGTTAAGGTTCTACGACATCGTATAAAAATGGAATATGTTTGTTGATAGCTGATGTATTACCGGATAGATATCGCTATATTCTGCATTCAGAAGGATAGCCCGCGGGAACTTAGGCTTAGGATAGTCAATTCTCTACTTTTCTGATATATCTAAATTTAAAAAATAGCAAGTAGATTATTTTTCGTACGTATTAAAAATACTAAAGAAAATATTATACTATTTTTAATTACTCTATAACCAAAATGTGTGTTAATAAGTGCATATATAATATTTAATTAAATGTCTATTTCTATAAATATTCTTTTGTGTTGCTATAAGATTCCATCGTAGGATGGCTTCGGACTGTAAGCGCTGTGATTGCGCGATCGATCCGCATTCGTGGCAATAAATTACTTAAAATCTTTTTAAGTCTAGGAAGGCGAAGAGCGGCGTTGGCTTTCTAAACACAACACCCATTATTTTGAGAACATATACATACATAGCAGAGAACAGAGTATCTGGACACTAGGTCCGCACGCAGTATAAAACTAGATGTTATAATAAAAGAATATCTTATATTAATAATTTCATTAGTGACACAAGTCAGCGTGCACATTCAGCGCTATTCGTCTAAAATATATTAAAGGTTTTATCGTTATTTGTACTTTGATTAAATATTTTTTATTTCATATTTTTTATTTTTAAAGGGAAATCAGATAACACCTGGTGTCAACGTTGTTTGTTTTGATGTAGACCGAAATTGAAAATATTTCTTCTTCCCATTTCTACCTTATTTTCGTCAAACGATGTTGAATGCTTTTGCTTCACATATTATCCTATTGAATGTCTGATTTAAAATAAAATAATAGTAAATAATTGAGACCGTCGTGGCGCAGCGGCACAAGGATGTGACTGTAACGCGACGGTTATGGTTTCGATAACTACTTGAGGAAATTAAATATTTATTTACCTTTATATATTCGCTCTGGTGTGGAGGCAAAGACCGGCATTGAATTCCACCACTCAATACGCAATGGCTCCAAAATTCGGCATAAAGTGGGGAACAGAGTGTCTTAACACTAGGTTCTCTCTGCCTGGCCTGCTATGTGCGGGAAAGAATTTTTTTTTCATTTAAAATGCAATTATATACTATACTTGTTAGCTCCTACAAATTGGTTTGCGTGTGGAAATTGAATTTTGGGAACCGCTCTTTTTCATACTTTTTTACAGTCCCTGACCTACTTTCAA
>JBAIZZ010000304.1:0-122019 GCA_037355905.1 Heliconius aoede
GTTCACTCTCTGATTTAGTATTATAAGAAAATCTTATAAAATAAAACACACTTACGTTTTTCTAACCATTACTTTTAAATAACAAACATGGCACAGCGTCGAATTGTAAACACGATAGTTACGGGTTCGATTGCCACTCGTTGGAATTGATTAATTTTAATTCCTCGTCCTGGTAAGTGGATAAAGCGCGTATGCTCCATGCAACGCAAAAGTGGGGAACGGAGAGTGGGGAACGTAGCATTAAGCTCCCTCTGCCTACACTGCAATTTACTGAATTCATTATTTTGCAATAAAATTAATTTAATTATTTCCTTTTAGCTATGGAATTTATAACAATAATTCCATCCAGTTCTTCAAATTATAGCTTACGAGTAGAGGTACATTTGAAGGCGGTAAATTTTAGACGCGGAGCAATTAAAATTTTACGATTACACATAACGCAGAAACCACCCTACATATTACTTATGGTACTAACATTTGATTAAACGAAACGACTATTTTGTGACTTACATTGTAATATCATCAAAAAGCAAGCAAATAAAAAAAAACATTTTTCGACATTTTCTAGGGAGATTGATTTATTTTCACTACCTCAGTATTGAGGTCCGGCAGACTTAACGCAATATTTCTCATCTTCCTGCAATATGAGGAAAAGCGTGAGGTGAATATTTTAAAATAGTTTGATAAAAATAATTTTACAATATAGAAATGCAAGTGGACCCACTCAGTTCATTAATTAAACGGTAAAGTAAGCGCGAAATTGAATTCCCGTTTCGCAAAAAGCCTCGCTTGTGTTACTATTGATACTTTGTTTCTAAAATATGTGAAATATATTCAATAAATCATATTACATACATGTTACCGTGTGATCATAAATGCAACGGTTCTGGATTCCCATCCAAGGAAACTCATTATTTATTATTTAGTTTTCATTTTCTCGCACTGGTAACAAGGCACAGCGTGGCGTTTAGTTGCACCACTCAACACGCAATGTCTCTAACATTTTTTTGGAAAGTGAGGAACAAAGTGTCTGTTGTATAACGGAACTTAACGCCGCGCCATTTACCAAAATTTTGAAAAAACAATTTAAATGTTATATTTATCATCCCGAGCGGAAATGGTATCCGTAAAAATCGTTTTTTATTGTCGGAAGCTGTACCATTTCACCCAAACGTTATCTTTAAGGTTTTCTTCAAAAAGCTTATTTTATATAGAAAGTTTCCTTTAATTTCAAAACAAATTAGGCCAATACCGCTCTTCCTTTTCCCACGTCTAATTTATTTTTTGGGACCCACCATAGATAATGAATGTTTAAAATTTAATTCTATATTTTTTTCTTTTTATATAACAAAAAACATGAAAAGCCATAATAATTACATTGTAAGCAAATTGCGAAAAAATATGCGACTTATTACGTATACGTATCATAAGATTGAAACATCAGCTATTGCAACTTCGTTAGTGATAAGGTTTTGGGTTCGATTTTCATTTCGGTAAACTAATTATTTTAATTTACCCGCCCTGGCAACAATAATCTTAACTCTAGATTCTCTCTGCCTGCCCTGCTATATGCGGGATAGGTTAAGCTATCATATAAATTTATTTAATTTATTTATTTCCGTTTGCTAAGTTGGCTAGTAATCTCGCGGCACTGAAAGGCAAAAATATAATACTTCTAGTACCTCAAATATTCTTGTTTACTTTCACTAGTTACTTTTTCGCTCCTATGAGCTATGACTAAAAGAATATTTATAGTATTTATCATACAAAACCTTACCTTTGCTCATTCTCTTAGAGAATGAAGAAGAAGAGAAGAGAGCTTCTTGACACTAAATTCCCTCTACCTATCCCCCTTCATATATCCGGAATATGACGTAAAGCCTAAATAAAATATATAAATAATAGAGTAGAGGTTAAGCCCACAAGAGTCGTATAACCAACGAGACACCGCATGATTGCACCGCGATTGCACAATTTTGATGACAAATTAATATTTTTAGAATTGCTATTAATGCCATTTCCTTTTTCTGCTGTTTTTATTTGGTTTAAGTTAGTTTTTATATTACAATACTTTGCTTTTAGCCTAAAATTTATTAAAAAAATATATAAAATAATTGTTAAATCGCGTGAGAACTGTAATAAACGTTGATTAAACGTAATCTACGGCTGGAACTTCTATATAATCTCAGTAGCCTTATCTAGAAACACTAATCCCGGCTAAAAGGCTTAATTGAGTGTAAGCTGGCGGGTTGTAAGAGAGGGATGTACTATGAATATTTATATAATGGAGAGTATACGTTATTAAGAGCCGGCCTTTGAAATTGTTTCTTAGATAAATTTTAGGTTACCTGATGATAAGCAAACTGGCCATAGCGTTTAATGATTGAAAATTTTTGAATTAAATATATTGTCAATATGTGGAAGTACAGTATAAGTAAACGCAATGGATTAAATTCTCACGTGGGGAATGAATATTTATTTTATTTGCTTGCTATATTAAGTGATAAAGTTTATTTAGAACAATGAAGAATTTTCATTTTTTATATGAACAAACATAATACAAAAAAAGGCCAAAATAATTTTATAGTTGCATTTTATCTAGACACCATGACATGGGGTTGAAGTCCCACTGATGATTGAATATTTTTATTTCCCTACTCCGTTATAAGCAAAACCCTGCGTTGAGTTCCACCACTCACACGTAATATCGCGAAGTATTCAAAAGACTGCCTTGGCAGTAGATTACCTTCCTTATCCCGCTATTTTCGAGATACAGCATTAAGCTAACAAAAGTCTAACCAGACTTTAAAAAAAATAACATTAGCTGCCCCACAAATGGAATAGAACCCACAACTTCATCACCTTCTCTTTTATTTCTACTGCTATAAATATGTTTATAATTTACAAGATTAATATAGAAAATCATATCAATATTTCGATAAAACTTTTTACGGGATAACTTATAAGTTACAAGCAAAGCAAATTTATATGGGATCGATAGTAAAGGGTTATTCGATAAATTTGACTTAGTCTGGCCGGAACCAGATGTAGGTTAGATACATCAAGGCTTTACTTACTTACTTTATGTTCATAACTATATTCATATGTAATTCATACGTGGTAAAACTTGCCGTTACGATTATTCTATTATAAAAGTTTTGCGAATATTAATTTATTATTTTAGCTTCTCGCTGTATCCCGCATAGCAGGTTAGACAAAGAAAAAGCTAAATTTCTGAATTTTAAAATTTTAAGAGGACTGACACGCACTTGACCTATATTTTTATTTGAATACAAATTACTCTATTTACTTCCAATTGAGAACGCTGAGCTGTTAGGCCTTAATATAATCACTATTAATTGTTTCTATTGACTACTCAAAGACTTTATTGTAACTAAGTAGGTTAATCCACTTAATAAAAGCTTCTTATCTTGTTCACTTGTTTAGAATTTCGGAAGTAGTCGCAGTGTGATGGCGTTTGACCATAAACGCGAAGGTTATGGGATTTGATTCTCAATCGTGATTTCGATTCCCGATCTGATAGATCATGTATTGAGTTTCGCCACTCAACACGCGATGTCTTAAAAACTATAAACTTTTAATTCTAAAACTTCAGAACAGTGTGACATCTTACTATGTTCCTTCTATGTAACTCATAATATGCTGAAAACGTAAAAAAATTCATGACAGTACCACGTAAAATCGTGTTTCAGGCACTAAATATTCCATATCGAGGGCGCTTTGATGGTTCGAACGAATTTCAACTAAACCACGTAGCCTGCCTGATTCAGTTATATGCCCAATTATTTTAAAATCGGCTGAAAGCAGCCAAGCTACGCTAATGGAATAATCTCATGCTGCCGTTACACTGTACGGCCGACGTCTACTTGGGATGTAAGAGACTACTCGTAGTACACCCTCAATGACATTTCACAATAAAATAAATATTGAGGCGCTGCGGCAAAGCGTTTAATTGTAAACGTGGGGACTGTAAGTTCGACTTTCTTTAGTAACAAAATAAAGCACAGCGTTGTGTTCCGCCATTCATCTCGCAATGGAAAAGGTATATCGTAACACTAAGTCCCGTTAACTTACTCTGCTATAAGAGTTAAAACGCGCGCGGGGAGACACGTACAGTGATATTTTCATTCAAATCTCATGTTAGTATATTTTTTTTAATAATTGACTGATCGAATTGATTGATTTATCAAATTGACCTTTCGCTAGATATCAACAGTATGTTCTCGAAGGTCAAGCGAAGTCTCCCAACCTATTTTATTGAATTTTTATTTAGTCACAAAATTAAAACATGATAAATATAACGTCATATATAAATATGTTGTAACATAAAAATCCATATTTTATGTTACTTACTCATAGGCAGAATTTAATTTTTTCCAACTCCACAGGATCGTAAACCTTAATATTTCATATTTATTTCTTGATTCCTCCATTCGTTTCTAAGAAAAAGGACCTTTGAGACAGATTAAAGAATAAAATATTACACTAACGAAAGTAATAAGCAAGAGTTCATTTTCAGTCAAAATCAAATTAAATCAAATCAGCATCACGCTATATCCTGCACACCGCAAGGTAGAGGGAACCTAATTTTATGACACCCTATTCCCCACTGTTGTTTTCAGTCAGACAATCTCTTCCCCCAACTGGGAACCGAACACATAACCATCACGTTTACAGTAAAAGTAGCACATATATAAGTTATATTTGATTTTATACTCATCTCTTATGAAAACAAAATTATTTTCTACATTTTTATATTACAACAACAAGCCCCACATTTAAAAGTAAAAGTTCCTAAGCTATACACACGACCCTTACACGGGAAAATCGTGTCGCACAATATAAAACGCATTCGAAGTTAATAGCAAAAGACTCGGCCTTTTGAAAAATGGTTTTTCATGAAATGCGAAATGAATATTGCGTTCAGCGACGGGAGCCGACAGGAACTAAGACTTGCATTTTTAAGTTATTTAATACTTTCCGATACAGTTTGTTTGTTATCTTTATTTATTGTATCTGTGAACTAATTTACACACCTTTATTAGATTTAACAAAATCTAGATCAGGAAAAATAATCGTTTTTTCTTTGTATCTGCACGGTGTACCCCGCTCACAATATCCTCTTCCTATTCCAGATAATATATAAGATAAATCAGCGTGAGTTGCGTGTGACACATAGTATATTCTAACTACGGGAAGTAACTTTAATCTCAGATACAGTGATGAAATAGAATCTATTAAAGTAGTATTAACCGGTCGTGGCACAGTGGCACAAGGGTGAGGCTGTACACGCCACAGGTTGTGGAATGTTGAGGAAAATATATTATATTTTCAATATTATCATTTCTTCCCTCCAGTGTCGACTCCAACTCCCTAAACCAACAAAGTATGGATGGTCAATTTATCAAAGAGTAAACCAATATCTAACATGACAAGTTTCCCTATAATGTAAAAACTTTATGCTGTTAAGTGCTTTATTATATAACTTTGTAATGTATCTTTGACGACTCAGGAGTGAATTGTCATTGAGTTGTTGATATATTATATGGATATTTAATAGTGGCACTAGCATTTATTGTTATTTATTTTATTGGAATTTTATAGCGCTAATATTATTAATTATTAAATGTCGTCGTAGCGCATAGGCGAAAAGTGGGATTGGAAACGCGACAGATTGTGACATTAAACGAAACATAATATTTTAACTTGGAGATCGACGTGCCTTGGTGGCCTAACCACGTCACGGTAAACGTTACGGTTGTGGCTGCTGTGTGTGGTAAAAATTTGGACAAAAAAAGCTCAAAACCTCCATTTTTTTACGGAAGCCTCGGTAGGTGAACATGACTCGCCTTTATCCGGTTTTTTTGTGAGAAATATAAGATTTTGGGGTTAAAAAGCTTTTCTTATGATCTTAAATTAAATTTAGAGGCTGTCGTGGCGCAGCGGCACAAAAGTGTGACTATAACGTGACGGTTGTGGGTTCGTTTCCCACTCGAGGAAATGCGGGATACAGTTAGCTTTGGTGGTATGACAAAACTCAAATCGTTTTAACACATTTAGTTTCAGGAACTTCTAAAACTAAAGCTAGTGAGTTTCAAAAAAAAATTAAAATTTAATTTAATTAATTTAATTTTTGCCTCGTGGCCTCGTTAACGTTAATTTGTGAATTTCTGTATAGAACTAAATAGTATAATAAGCTGTTGCGTCTGATAATGAAATAATTCAGATAGAAATATACAGAAACTTTCTCACGTTAGTTTTCATCGTTTCAACTTGTTACATTATTTTATATCTTAACAAAATCTTTTGTAGTCAACTTCGGTTTATATAATCAAAGATATTTGTAAGATAGGTGAATTCAATAGTATTATTTGTTCAAAATCGCATATACTTTAGGTTAAAAGAATAAATTGGATGAGGATAAAACGACGGCAATGTATGCGATCGTCGCGGCTTTATGGAAATATTGACGAAGTTTCGCAATAACGGCGTGCGAGGGACCGATCGAGGGAACCTGGAATACTCCGCGCGACCGTCGAAAGGAATGCTTGGGAGCTTTATTATTCTTTATGGCATGAATAACTTTCTAGTAAAACAGTTGTATATAACAAGCTATATCATTTCTTTTTGGTTTTTTTTTTTGTAACTTCGTATTATCACAAAATATAAATATATTTGTGTGGTGTGAGTTTGTGCCCGACGATTGTGGATTCGATCCCCAATCGGGGGATTGAATTATTACTTATTAATATTCACATTTTTTCGCTATGGCAACAAGGCACAAACCTGGCGTTTAATTTCGCCACTCAACACGCAATCACTATTCCGTCACTAAAAAGCCGAGAATAAAATGTCTTAACACTAGGTTCACTCTGCTTACCCTACTACATGCGAAATATCTACACCACGTTGACAAAAAGAAAATACAAAAAATAAGATGGATTTCTTTATATTTTTTTAAATACGAAGCTTTATAACGAACACATCTAGTCTCGGACCGCTGTGGCTTGTATTCTTCTGAGAAACATTCCTCTTTCCAGACAAATTGCTAATTTCATTTTAAAGAAGCTATACAATACAAAAGCATTACACAAACAAACTGTATACAGCTCTATGGATCATTTGATAATTAAAGTGTTTCATCAGTATTCGAAAGTCTTCAAGAAAAAATATAATAGGTATAAATGTATATTATATAAAAAATACAAGTATGGGTAAACATCGTGAAATGAAAAAGAAATACTATATCTAAACTGTTGAGCTACCTTAATTAATTTCTTTAGATATTGTTCAGAAATATTTTAACATATATGCTGTTTTCGTAAAAGGTTCACATACGCTTCCACCCTGTATATATACGTCAAATATGGTATCTTATAATATTTTGAATGAGGGCAAATATGAGTGTGAGTTGCTTGATGAATATCATGAATTCAACATTTGAGACTCCTTTTAAATCTTACACAAAAGAAAAGTAAAGGCAGAATACAGCGAGAGGCCTACTTCACATGGCAAGGGCCTTATGAAAAAAAACATTCGAGCTTTCTTTCCACTGTGAAAGTTTATATGGAATTATACCACTGAAGGTTTTTTAATGTCTCTTAAGCTTTTAGCTTCACATATCTCCCGCATATAGCAGGGTAGGCAGAGGAGAGGTTTTCCTGCGTAAAGATCGAGCCCGCAACATTTATGTTCACAATAGAAAAGCAAAAACTTGTTAGATTTTTCATAATGATTAAGAAATTCAAAATATTTTTTATCCAACATTTATTGCTACTTGCATATGGATTGGCAAATATTATCAAAAAATATATTAACATTATAATAAAAAGCTATCGTAATTTACCCTTTATTGCCTAAGTTGCAAACATAGTTTATCCAGTCAACTACAAACAATGGGTATGGGTAGTTTATTATTTGAATAAGCCGTTTGTAATTTTAGCGGAACTAAATAATACCAGTGTACTAAATAAGCATTGTTTTCAGAAACTTCTATTATTTTAAATATAATGATTTCCATCACTATATTTATACTTTTATCACATGAGTTAAATAAATTTTACATTTTTAAATATAAATTCTTGTAAAAAAAAGACATTTAAAAATATAAAAAAATAAAAACACTCTTCCGAAGGTATCACAAGGGTCTAAGTCATCAGTGGCTAGGTCTCCAGAGAGGGGAAACTCCTCACAATACGTGCAGTCTCAAGTAAAACTGCTTTCTGTATCTGGTTCTTGACCCAACAGCTAAGCGACAATCTCTTTAGATGTTTGTTGAATATTATATAAATTATTTTGTAAATACATGATTATCGCGGCATAATGAGCAAATAATGAACCAGCGTAGGCAATGAGAACCTGGAATAACAACAGTTCTGAATATAGGATTACAGATATTCCCAGTAAATCTCTTATAGTCATAACGAGTTACTTTTTGCCTGATGATAATTTCCATGAAACTAGTGAAATATAATATTTTTAATCAATAGAATATTAATATTTTTTCACGCATATAGGAAATAAGGCAGACATAATCTTGTAGTAACACTACCTTCCCCACGCACCGCCCAGTTTTCAAGACATTATGCGTTGAGTGGCAGAACTCAGAGACGAGAACTTTAGTGAATAAAAGTTTGAGAAGGCTGGAATAAAAAGATGTGCTCGCAAGGGTGGACGAATATATTCTATTCGCAACAATAGTTTGACAGAAATATAAAAACGCCTGATAAAATTACATGTTTTAAAATACCAATAACATGCTTGCTCTTTAAAAATAATAGGCGTTGTTAACTATGTTTTATAAGAAACTAAAATAAAGAGATTTATTTAAATTAAATTAAAATGGTTGAGGGGTGAAATCCACATTTTGTCTTCCAGACCGGGAAAATTAATATGCATAGTATTTTAAATATAGGAATTTTTCTATTGGGAATTGGACTTACAACCGTCGCGTTATACGCTGACGTAGTCACACGCTTGTGCCCCTGCTCTACTACGGCGTCCCAGCCAAAGTTACTAAACCTCTTTCAAAAGGTACTTTTTGTAAGAATTTCTTCAAAAATTCTAATAACTTTCCTTTTCGCAATATCTGAACCGAAAAAATATTATTATATTATTTAAGTTTTTAAATATACTGTTTGTTGTTGTTTTTTAAATAGTTTCTTTTTCTAAGCTTCACGCTGTATACCGCATAAAGTCCCCTACTTTATGCGGTAGGGGAGGGGTATTACACCGCGTTGTACTCCGTCACAGAGCAAAAAAAATGTAAAGTGCGAGTTGGACGCACCGCACTAATTTCAGATTGTTGGGATTAGGAAGTACAACTTATAATAATGAAGTTTAAAGGTATATGCACTTATTTTGTATGAAATGAACAACAAATATATTTGAAAGGTTTTCTTTCTATAAATGTTCACTTTTCCTTTATTTATATTGTAAGTTTCGCTTCGCGCCAAAATGAATAACTGTAGGCCCACGTGAATAGGTACTACAATAGGTACCCTAGGTAATAGGTACCATTTCTTTATAATTTTATTTATAATATATATATATTCCATTAATTCCCTCGAGTGCGAATCGAACTCACGGTCGTCGCGTTTACATTCAAACGATATGGGCCACAACGGCATCTATGTTTCAAATTTCTTTTATAATTTGAACATTTCAAATAGAAAAAGCACCGCAACAACACACCGCACAACTTGACATCCAAATCGGATATATCAGGATGAGTGTTCTACGGGCGCGAGCGCGGGCTCGCTGTATATTTAAGCCGATTTTAACCATCCATTTCCTTACTATGTCGATCCTCTTTGTTTGGTTATTGCAGAATCTACTTTTCCTTGGAGCTTAAAAACAACAAGTTTATTCACACAAAGCTGTATTGATATATTGTCTAGTTCAATTTCACTATTAAGCAATAAAATACCCGAGAAAAATTGTCACGTTTACAGGTAAACAAACGTTCTGCCACGACGGCCTCCAGGTTTACTATAAAAAAGTAAAAAAAATGTGTTATTAAAAAGGTTATCGGAGTATTTTTCGCTGAGTTGACGTGACTCTACGGGCCAAAGTAATGTGTGAACACAACATATAATAGTTATATGAATTAAAACATAATACTAATAATATAATCTTGGCAAAGCCTGGATTTAACTAATAAAACTAGTGGAGGCTAATATGGATAAAATTTATATAAAACAACAATATGAGGGTCACGGTGGCAAAATCTTTAATTCTTACACTTTTTTGGGTTCCGTATTTTTAAGGAAAAATAGAACACTTGGAGTAATATCGATATCGAGTAAACAGCTAAAGCTTAAGTTAAATACAAACCATATACGCAATTTACGACCCTATGATTTCCTGACCCAAAACATATCTCTATATTTATTTAGAAAAAAAATATGGCCTTTTATATCGCAAAAAATGCGTTTTACGCTATAAAGAGAATCAAAATTCATAGAATATTTTCGGTAGACCTAGAATTATGAAATTTAACAGCTAGCATTTACAGATAGTACTAATTCCGGAAAAAGTCAGAAAACTATCTACAGGTACTACATATTAATAATAATAATATTTCAAGGAAGGTATCAGATGAAATGGCCCTGACTAGGCTAAGTCTGAATCTTAGAATAAAGTTCAAATTCTCCAATTTTTGTACGGAACCCTCGATGTGTGAGCCCGACTCTCGCTCGGTCGGTTTTTTAATTGAACTATTGCGTGTATTTTTTACTATTATATAATTTTTCAACCCCGAAAACGATTAGAACTGTTTGCACGCCCTAATCACGAGTAAACTCGTATTCTACTACTGTTAATAAAAAAACTCTTACATTGATCACCTCATGTTGATTTACAAAGGCATTACAACCATCAACATAAATCAAATTTCACATAAAATAATTTCAAAAATCCAAAATGTTTCTGTCGAGCAGATATAAACGTTCAAACTTGGCACTGTCATTTAATACCGCATGCAGATAGCAATCAACAAAGGCAATGCCTAAAACGAAGTTGAAAAAACTCGAGCTATCAGTTGCCGACCCGCATTCTAGTATCCGCATCATAGTACTGTTTGTATTATAGTTGTTGTTATACTGTAATCGTTTTTCGCATTTGACCTGTAATTAGTGTATGCTTATACTAAATATTTTAAAGCTGAAGTATTTATTTTGATGAGCACGATGTTTTCAATACTTCTGGAATTAAAAATAATTTATATTGTTTAGCGTCCCGCACACAGTACAATAGGCAGATGGAACATAAAGTTAAGACTCTCCGTTCACCATTTTCCGTCATATTCTGAATGTATGCATCTGAAGGAATGCATATTGAATTACGGAATATGAACGCCGCGCTTTGCGTGGACACCAGACCGAAGAAATTAAAATATTAAACATTCATTGCCTCGAACGCTTTTACACCAAATTTTACCCCCTCTTTAATGCTTTTTGATTCCCTTAATAGTAGAGAAATATGCATTTTTTGCTCTTTAAGGTAAAAAGCCTTTAAATTCCGTCACCAAGCACACAATCCCTATAGATTACGGCGGAAAGTCGGGAATTGAATCCACAATCATCGCGTTTACAGTCGCACTTCGATACGAATAGATAGAGATACGTGAAAATATTTATTCAAAAACATATTCTAGTCGAATAAGAACTATGGGAAAGTTTTCTTAAAGTACAATAAAGATAAATAACGGTCACAAATAACTTTACTATATCCAAATATATATAATATATAAAGTATCGCGCGACAATGTGGACGCAGAACTGGAGCGCACATCCGATCGCAAAAACTGCGCTGTTTCGGGCTGTTTCAATTTACTGTCACGTCGAGTGTATTTTATGAATAGTAAAACTTTAGTGCTTTGATATTTCATTTCAACTATGAATCGCAAATTGGTTTAATTTATTGATAAATAAACTTAGCATTTCGATGAAATATTTGCTCTACTTTTGTAGAGAAATGTAACCTTGCAAATACTGAAAGTGAATAATTGAAAAACTTGTTAAAATGTAGTCATGCTTTACGGTAGAGTGCTGTTGAGCTTCGCCACTCAACACACAATACCTCAAGAATGCGAAGGTTCCCACGTTCACACTACCCACCTTCCTATATAGGATCCCGCATATGCGGGATACAGCATTAATTATAAAATCTAAACCGAAAAATATTTTTTTATTTACCTTCCATAGGTTAAATAGGTTCCATAGAGTGTCACTTTCTACACTAACCTCAATAACACAACTCGTATATTACTATTCACATCAGGTCCAAATTGAAATAATATGATAAATTACGGTAATATGATATGATAAATTTAAACATTTTCAAGGGATCCACAGTGTAGTGGTAGGATGTAACCTGCGAAGACTTTCCTTGTCAATCCTGACCTCGGCGCGGACGCGGGCTGCATAGTAAACTGATATCATCCCAAATATATGAGATAAATCCCAGTGTCATATCAAAATAATAGAATATCTACGTTACTCTAGAAAGAAGGAAACATAGAAGAATGTTGGATAATTCATAATCAGTTTATTAAAATTTTTCCATAATTTCTCTATAAGTTTTTGGTGTTTTTTTTGTATTCACGCTATATGTCGCATATAAGAGAGGAGCCAGAGGAAATCTACTATTAAGATACTTCATTCCGTACTTTCCAACCAATTAAAAATATTTAAACAATACAAGCTACCGAAAGAACCAGCGAGGTTGCTTACAAAGAAATGTAAAAGTGTGATAAAATCTAAAAAAAAATAGGAGAGATGTACTTAAAGCTCTTGACGCGACCCCCGCGCTTTTCCTTATTGAATTTTCATCGAAATGGAACACAACTTTTGTCATAATATTTTCTTTTGCATCAATTATTATTGACTTATAAATTCAGTCAGTTCATTTTTCTTTACAGTTTTTTTTGTGGTTTTGATTCCTACTCGAAGCAGTGGGTTATATTTATTTCCTGGCCACACTCGTAAATTGGCCAGTATATTAACAATACTTACTTCGTTAAATATCTCATTCCACCAAAAACAAAGGCTCAAATGGAAAATAAATTGCAAAGTAAACGCATTTGTCTCGGAAATAATGTTCAAAAGAAAAGGTTATTTAAGGCTTTGTAGCTGCGGGGAACTCGCGAATGGTACCCGGAAATAAAAATATACATTTTTCAAATTTACAACTATTTCATTCTAATGGAAATTGAACTCACAACAACGCATTACAATTAGATTTCCTTTACTGTGCCACGTCCACTTAATAAAATCACCTAAAATTTGGCAATTTGGCATTAAAACAAAAGAATTCACCTCTAGATATAGGGTGAACTGCATCCGCTGCGCTATCGCAGTAGCTGTATTAATAATTAACCATTGTTTTATTGTTTTAGAGTAAATATTAGCGGTCTTTATAAACGCTCTCTGATACGTTTTGTTTCCTTACAAATGAAAGCGAAATTATGAATAAGCACGCGCTTATCAAGAGAATGGGCCGATATTATTATTGGCCGTGTAGTGCAAGAGTACAGCTGTGTTTGTTATTTGATATTATAAGCATTTATACTATAGACTTTCAGATAATAAATGATTGAAATACACGTGGATATTGAAATACAAGAAATTTAAACATAGCTGAGTATACCTACGAATATACTCTAATATTATACTATATTGCGTGTTGAGCAGCGGAACTGGACGCCGCTCTTTGTCTTGTTTCCAGAGAAAGACAATGAAAATAATTAATTTCCCCGAACGGGACTCGAACACAGAAAGCTGTGCCACTGCGACAGGAGAGTTTTATAAGCTTAATTTTATAAAACTTACTTAAATAAAATCGTTTCATAAAAATGTTCTGAATTACATGCAAACTATTCCATTGCTTACAATTGAGCATATTTCAACAATAAAATAAAATTTAACTTGTCCAAAAGATTTAACAACTAAAAATAGAACAAATTCTCTCTATTTTCAACCCATTGTCAACGAAGCAAACATCTTGAAGATGTGGATTTAATACTTTACAGCGTAACCGTTCGAGATTGAATAGGCAAGTGTCATAATACATAGTAATGTTATAGACAACGAGATTATCTTGTAGTTCTATTTTCTTATTGAGATTTATGCTTTAGATTTTATACCGATGAAGTCATATTGTTAAAGTCAGTTGTGACACAGGCACAAACGTTTGACTGCAAGTGGGACGGGTTCGATTCTCACTCGATTAAATATCTAATATACCATCTCTGTAAAGTGGGGGATAAAAGTGTCTTAATAGGACCGGAAGTCCTATCACTAGGTTCCTAGTTCTCTCTCCGTACCCTGCAACGTGCGGAAATCTTTTTAATGCTAAGAAATCATATTTAATTATAAAATACACTATAAAAATATACATACGCCATATCACGAGCAAAAACAATAGTTCAAAGTGAAATAAAACAAGCCTAGATGCGCCGCATGACACTATAGTGTACACTGTATAGCTTTCACGAGGAAATTCAATCCACTACTTTACCCTGAGCAACTTTGCGTATACACTATACATTGTATTGAAATAACATTTATCTACTTTGACACCTATTGTTACGACGTTAAGCCCTATATTTGTGTCCCCGCGGGCAGTTCATACATTTACCGTCCAGAACACTTCCTGAGCGTCGATGGAACTCGATCAGGCCGCGGGCGAGACACCGATAGAGGGACCAGGTGTAACGATTCATGCGGAATTTTTATTCTAGAAATGCAGTTTTCCATTTGAAGCTATTCCTTCAAAAGATAGATGGGAAGCTAGTTTCATTTTGGATTAAAATTATCGATATTATAGAATACCATAGAAATGTAATGTAATTAGAGAATATTATAAATTTTGCAAAATGATTTAGAAATAATATTATTTTGTAAAATAATAAACTCACGGAATGACTTTTAATTTAATCGTATTATATATAATTTACATATCCTAAGTAAACTTTGAATTCAACGAAATCAAATATTTCGCGAATCTACATATTATATTACATTTGCTGTAATATAATATGTAGATTCGCGTGATGTAGATAGTATCTATTAAATGATTACACTGTATTACAGCTAGTAGTACAAATGAAAGTAAATTAATATACTATTTAGACGCAGCGGTGTCGTCGTGGCGCAGTGGCACAAGGGTGTCGCCCGTAAACGCGACTATTGTGAGTTTCATCCATTGAACCATTTTAAATTAATTTTTTCTTTAGTCAATTAATCATGCTTAAATATTCTGTTTAGACGTCTCGTTGTTAAATTATTAATTAACAAACTTTTTCTAACTTAAGGATTTTCTTGCAAGTTTGACAACTATGCAAACTTTTAAGTTCAACCTTATACTGTAATATTATAATACTTGTACAAAAGGAAAAGTTGAGGTTAACAATTGGTAAGTACACATCCGGGAAGAAAATCATCGTCGTGATGCAGCAACGCAGCTTCTGACTTTTGTAATTCTGAGCCGAAAGCCGCTTGCTGGTTATTAGTTATAATATATGTATTATTATTAAGCATTAAAATAAAATCTCACTTATTATTAAATATTTTTTAAAAATCCTCAATTCAAATAAGCATTTCTAAACAGAAATTAAACACACTGGAGACATTAATATCGAGGGGCGTACGTGACGATAATGAAATTTCAATGTATCGCCCACTCCGAACACTCCCAGCGTAGACCCTTACAAGGGCTTTTCTAAATATTTTTGTAATTCAGAACAGATATTTAAATTTATATTGTTAAAGTTTTACTTCGTTAGTTATATTTAATGAATTGTGTTTTGTATTTTATTAAAATTTGTGATAATTTAGATTTTTTTGTGTTGCAACTATATTTTTGTTAACATAAAATCAAAGGTAAGGATCGTGTCAGATTTAATGTCAGAATTATTTGTAATATGTAATTACAAATAATTCCGACATTAAATCGTCTCTTTTATAATTTTGAGGAAAATTGATGAATTTAGAAATATAGTTTCTACGCGACGGTTGTGGGTTCGATCCCCACTCGAGGAAGTGAAATATTATGTGGATAACGTATAGAGTTTGCGAAACTCTACATCATTCTCTGTCCCCCAGATTGTGAATCCATCGGGTAAATGAAAATAATTAGGATATAATTTTTCTTCTACAATCGAACTTATAGTCCAATGTTATATAAAACTACGCCACTACCGCCTTTACAATGACAATTATGTGTTTCTCTAAATTGGCACATTGGCATCAATGTTGAAAAAAGAGTCTGTGTTTATAAATCATTAGTCTTCAAATAAACGAGAGGTTCCCGGCGAGCGACGGCGCACTCGCATTAACATCTTTTTAAACCTCCTTGAGGTGATATTTGCTGTACTATAATGACAGTGTAGTAGGACTTTGGCAAGCTGTAAATGCTAAGCGTGTTTGAGTTCGATTCCTACTCGGGGAAAATAAAATTAATTAGTTGACACAAGGTTCTCTCTGCCTACTCTGCTATTAATACTTCTACTCGGGAGATAAAATCACACCCAACAAAATTTCAATACATTTTACTTTCTTTCCTTATACTAAAATAAAATTCTAACAACATGTTAGACTAACAAGAGTGTTATTTAACATGAGGCCAATATCCTTCCCAACATCCTCTCGATCGTTGAGTTAGCGTAATCTGTTCACTTCGAGCAAACCTGGATAATTGCCAATAGCTTCGATAGTGCAACGTTCGCTGCTCTTATACGACAGAATGCCACTTTGTGCATGTGACATACCTATACTAGATTTTGATAGAAAAGTTATAAATTGTGTCATATTTTTAAATATTTTTTAGAAAGGTAAATCAAAACCTTGCAGTGCGAACCTAAGAAAATGTGACGAAAGATAAAGGTTTAATTAAAAAGTGTATATTTATATCTTTACTTAAAATAACAGAGATAACTCTCCCAAAATTGAAATATCTAATATTTTAATAATATTCATATCTTTCGTAATAAGGCTTTGATTATTTCGATAGACGGTTGATAGCTTCTATATTGCTTTTGTTTTAAATTAATTGCGAACAAGTCTTTAAAAGTCATTGCTCTTTAAAAATCTTAGAATTTTCTGCACTCTATAAAATAAACTAATAAATTTAAATTGTAGTTTCTATATTATAAGTATTTTGTTCGAACGAGCCCACCTACAATAATTTGCCGGAGGACATAAAAGATATAAAAACACTTTATAGTTTTAAAAAAAGCCTAAAGAGCCATATTTAAAATAATTTCTCTTAAAATATATTTAATGTACAATAAAAAAAATCATTAATGTTTATTTGTTCATTAATGATTACTAATATATGTATCTATTTAGTAACAAGTCTTTGTACATTTGCTGTCATTTTTACTGTTCATTTCTCAAACTACCCTACATTGCTTCGCATAATATTCATACTTGTTTGCATAGTTATTATTATGTTATTGTAAATTTCACCTTATTATTCTGTACGCCTATTCGATATACATGTGTTTTTTTTTTGTATTTAATGTTAAGTAATTTTCGCTGTAAGCGATTTATATGTAAATCTTTTGAGAAAATAAATGTCTTTAACCGTAACATAAGTATTTGTTGTGGCTTGCAAGCTAAATAGAGCGAGAAAATGACTGAATGAATGAATCGTGCCCATAACTCTCGCACCTGCAAGCAAACGATGACCGCACCGCTGCTCCACGACAGCCTTAATGAATAAAGAGACTCTGTTCCTATTAAAACACGAGACAAAAATTATGTGGGGAAAAAAGTGGCGGAACTCCATGATATGCCTTGTTACCAGAGCAAGCAAATGAAATATTTCATTTACTCGGGTGAGAATCGAACTCAAAACCTGTCGCGTTTGTAATCACACGCTTGCATGCCCCTGCACCACGATTGGCCTCGAGTGCATTTTTTATATCTATTATTTTATGAGAAATAATAACTGAAAAATATAAATATAATCTTTGATGCTTAAAAAGGATAAAGAAATAGTTAGAGTAGCGCCATTGTACAATATTGAATAGAAAAGTACCAACAATGGTTGTAACGAAGGTTTTTAACAAGCTACATTTTGGCTCGCGCTGAAAATATGTTATACGACTTCTGAACTGAAATTTACAGATTTGTGTTATATTTCTTAAATTTATGTTTTTGTAGAGAAGACAGCTTAATTTGAATTCGCTTACTTTCGTATAAGCAGAGGAAACCTGGACACCTAACGTTCTTCCACTCCCCCCTTCCGACATATTCTAGAGCATATTGAATGGCAGAATTCAATGCCGCGCTTTCACATCGCTAGCAGAGCGACGAAATAAAAATGCTAAATATTTAAATTTCCTCTAGCGGGAATCGAATCACAATTACAGTCGCACGCTTGTGCCCCTGCGCCACGACTGATCTCAATCACTATAAAGCTGAAGAGATTGTTTGACAGAATGCTCTATTCTCAGAAATTACTGGTTCTAATTGAGAAATTCTTTGTTTATTTATTAGTGAAGTTGGAATATTACATCATATGACTATTTTCGATATATCCAATGTATCTGCGGTGCAGAATTACTTCGGGCACTTAGAAAGTGTCATATTTAAACACAACTTTTCGCTATATATATATATTGTAGGGAGTACAATAATTATATGCAAGGGAGTAAATTTACAATCAGTACTGCAGTAAAAGTTTTTTATCATAAGCCATGCAATATCACGACCCCGTAGTAGGCTATCCACTGTCGCTTTCCGTTTTCCTCTTCCCTTATGGTCATAGAGATAAAGAGTTTCTCATATATTATCTGAAAAATATACAACGATGAAATAAACATTTCTTGATGAATGTCTTGATTTTGGTGAAAATAATAGAACGGAAAACCACCTACAGTCAACACAAAGCACTTTAAAGTGGAGTTTTAAAATTGATTCAAATATATATATTTTTAATTTAAGCATACTTTATTTTAACACGTTTCTTTTAGATCGATGTGTTACTATATAATACAATCTAAGAAACTTAATATGACTCGCTTCCCTTTAGACATAGCTTAAGTGACAATACGATAATATAATCGAGCTGATCTGATAACGACACCAGGATCTGATTAGAGGATCTTGAAGGTTACCAATAGACCACTAGAGTCTACAATCAGACAATTTTGAGGCTTTATAAATATTATATAATTTTTATACAGAAATTTGTTTTTCATTTCAACTCAATTAAAACTTGTAAGTATTTGTTTTATTAAAGAGAGTTTTTTATAGTATCACTGTATCAATAAGGGAACCTAATATTAAGACACTTTATTCCGACTATATCATACACAGACTATATCACTGCGCTACGGTAGTCCCGTTAAATTACTACATTACAAGTTTTAATATTAAAATTAGACTTTCGAACGCAAAGTTAAGGTAAAAGAATTTGAATTTACCTCACTACGGGCGTCTCTTAGAAGTTGGAAAATATTTTTGTAACGCTAGCGGTTGTTTTCATTAAATTATTCAGGTGTTTCATAACGAGTTGAATTTCTTTTATAGTTTCAAATTGTTATTACAACACCTTGTGGTAGCACAACAGCCTGGAGAATGTAGAATTATTTAAGTCTAAAAGTTATTTTTACGTGAATACGACGAAATAATTTTCATATGTCACAACTTGAGGCTGGTCGTGGCGCAGTGGTACAAATTGTGCTGCACAATCGACTGGTTGCGGGTTCGATTCCCACTCGAGGAAAGAAAATATTTAATTATATTTTCATTTCTTCGCTCTGGTAAAGTCAGCCGTGTGGTCCCGGCTTAGAATAGGATCACCCTGGTACTGTCGGTGTCGTAAGAGGCGACTAAAGTACGTGTGGTAGAGTCACGTCGCCAGTAATGGCAACACGCATGGGCAGACTCGACCGGATTTTTAATACCACCCCCGGCATTTTAAACCGGCGTGAAGTAGTGGCCCTTGCCACTGCGTTTCGCATTAGGTAATGCCGGGCCCCGGTGCCCTTCATCTCCACCTTTAAGGCTGGCAACGCACCTGTGGCTTCTCTGGTGTTGCATGGGGTTGTGGGCGGCGGTGATCACTTACCATCAGGTGACCCGAACGCTCGTTTGCCTTGTCCTCTCCCATAAAAAAAAAAAAAAAAAAAAAAAAAAAAAAAAAAAAAAAAAAAAAAAACTGATTTCGCATACATATATAATACGTAAGTCCTTGAAATATTTCTTACTGATACAATATATAAAATATTAGCGACTTAAACGCGGCTTCGCCCGCTCAAACTATTTATTATATTATAAAGTATACAAAATATTTACATAAATTATATTGCATCTGCCATTCTGATATATAACTGTGCAGATTCGTCTAAATCTGTTCAGTAGTTTATGCGTGAAAATTGTATATCTAATATATCTTCACAAGTCGCATTTTTAATTTTAATAAAATAAAAGTACCGATTCATGAAAAGCAGGTTGGATGAAGTATGAAATTAGAATACAAAAACAGCTTCATACTGTATCCGGCAAATATCCCTGAGATTATTTATACAAAGAGAAAACATAGTACTAAAACACTCTATCTCCCTCTTCTCAGCTTACGTAAATTACGTTAATTTTTTCTCCTTAACGCCACGCTATATCAAGCTACCAGGGAGAGAAAAGAAATAATTCCTGTAGCTGCTCCACTACGGCCTAAGCAAATATATATATTAATCTTTTTTATAGCTTCACACTGTATCCCGTAATTAAAGTAAATTTACTTCAATTTAAAATCAGATTGACGTGAAATATTTACAAATATATATCAACAGCTTTAAGAAAGTATGGTTAAGAAAAATATCGAATGGACGTGGCTAATACAGAACGTGAGCCAACCCTACTATATACATACTACTATTTACAAAATATTTATTTAAATGTTGCCTTCTTTATTGAAAATAGGGAGACAACAAATATTCTAGTATTTTTTAACGCCGAGTATCATACAGCTTTCAAGTAAAAAGTGATTTCCTTTATATTTTTTTGTTAAGAGACGATAAATTCTCTTAGCGGGACCTTACATGTATTCCGTACATTTCCCTCCTCTACATATAAATTTCCAAATTATCCACAGAAAATTTCACACACATTTGCTGAGGAAAAAATAAATTGGGGCCAGTCGTAGCGCAGGGGCGTACACGCGAACTCCTACTCGGGGGAATGAAACATTTAATATGTTTATTTCCTCGTTTCGGTAACGAGACAACGTACAGCGTTGTGTTACGCCACTCAACACGCAATTCCTTAAGAGCTTTAAAGGTAACGGTGTGTCTTAACACTAGGTTTCCATGTTGAATTTACAAAAGAGTGAATAAAACCAGTCTATTCATACAAATCAATAGTAAAAGCTCGAATAATAGAACTAGACGTGATACAGAATGTAGAGCGTGTCGCAGAAGTAGCTCCAGCCGGCAACAATGCCGGCTGAGCCTGCTCGTAGTCAGTACGTGACACTTCGGAGGCGTTTTGTTTTACACCGACCACAGTGTGTTGTATAGTGTAGTGTGATATGCTTTTGTTCTATTTAACTCTTTATTTTTTGCTTTAAAGGTTAGTTTATATGTTTACATGACATTTTTTATTACAATTTTGTTTTTTAATTCCACGCTGTATCCCATAGATTAGTGAGTTGAAAGTAATTTGAGGGAGGAAATTAAAATAATTCACTCAGATGGCTACAATTCAAAGATGTTTATGATATTATAGCTCCATGTATTTTATATTTGTACGAGTATAGATTTTTTTTATTCTCTTACAATTTTTATTATCAATAATTATTTTCATTCACTGGCTCTGACAAGAACTCAAAGTGCGAATTTGAGTTTCTCAAATGAATTGGTCTGTCTCTTTCACGCGCCTGCACTTTTTTAAAGTTTATAAACTTAATTTACTTCGGATTACTGGACTTAATTTTATATATTAAATAAAATATACCATAATTAAACATTATCCAAAAAAATGGAAGACTAAAATACATTTTAACTTGGACTAAATTACAATTTTTTTGTGTCAAAAGAAAAGTTTAAAAAGATCCATAATGGATATTTAGGAACAATTAATCATAAAGCAATCTGTTGGTGTACGGGATGCTACCGGACATCTGTCAAGTTGCACAAAAATTACTAATTAATAGCTTAACGACTTACTTCGAAATTTCAGTCATTTAAAAATTAAATATTGCAGGCGAGGATTTTTTTCATTCAATTTTTCAAAAAATTTTTGTTCGGTCAATTATGGAATATGGCATTGTTGGGTTAAAATTTAAAGCATTTCAACCACAAACTGTCTTGAAATGGAGATACATTTTTATCATTTTAAAGTGCTATTCAACACCTAAGTATGAATAAAAGTATTCGTTTCTAAGAAATAATATTTTTTCTTAAGAACAAACGTTCCTGAGAACGTTGACTACCGCCATTTAACAGAACAATGTCTCAAAAATAAGGCGATGCGGGTCAGTCAGTGTCTTAATGCTAGATTTTTCTACCTACTCAGCCATGTGCGAGTTACAGAGTAAAGCCTAACAGAAAATCTTAGTAATTAACGTAGATACGTATCCAATTATAGTAAAAATAAAATGTTATTCTCATAAACAAAATTTGTATTTATATTATTTATTTGAATCTCGTTCTCGTTACCGTTCTCGTTCTCGTTACCATTCTCGTTCTCGTTCTCGTTCACTCGACGATATGAATTATTTTCATTAACTTGCACTGGTAAGAAAAAAAACACTTGATGTCTGTCATTATATTCAGACACCAACCACCCGATTTCTTCCAGTCTTTGCAATACCCGAAAAATAATATTTTCTGTATTTTCCATATGTAACAAGTTTCTTTGCCTAATGTACAAAGAAAAACTAAAATATAAACAACCTTTATTCCGTTATTCTCTTTCTAAAAGCAGGTAAAACAAATTACGCTATTTACTTTAATTCCCCAACCGATTCCAAACATAAGAAGCTTCAAGCCAGCGCTGGCTGAGAACGAAATTGTAATGGATACAAATTCACCCAATTGTATTAATCGTAAAGAGATACGGAAATGGAATGCTACTTTACTTTATTAAATTCCCTATAAAGTGGTTTAGAATAAAGAATGAGAGAAGGCTTGGATCGATTTCGCTTAAAGCTTCCACGTGCGCTATGTAACTTAAGCTCCGATTGTTATTACATTGTATATTACAGAAGTTACTTTTTAACCCTCAACGTAAACGTATGGAGTGCTCTAAGTTTGACATGTCTATTGATTTATCTGTTTCGCCACCGTAGCTCCGAAACGGGTGATCTTTTTAGAGGTGTTTGTGTCGGAATATTACAGATAATTTTATACAGAATTGTTGTATTAGACATTTTTTCTAAGAATAATTTTAAGTCACATACGTAAAAACCTACCTAAATACATGTTAAGGTAAAAAATAATTTTCATTGTGATGTACAACTTTGAAATCGGGACGCTTACAATAATCTTAATAACTGTAAGTTCAAATGTGGCTACGTTAAAATTTAATAAATTTTCATATAATTTTCTGATGTAAGATTAGTATTTAATATGTAAAATATTATAACAAAAAAACACAATCGGATCTAATAGTTCTTGAGATTAGAACGTTCTACCAAACATGCGGCTACGGCTTTATAACATTAGTATAGGTATTATGTAGAGTGTAATATAATCGCAATAATCAATTAACTCGCTCGCAATGACTAAATCAACGGCATTGTGCAGTATTAGATGAGACACGCCTAACGACGCGGCATTATGTATATTGATTGCTCGGCAGGTGTGCTCTAAATGTTACTAAATAAACGTATTATGTTAATTATATATTTAATTCAAAAATATTATAAATATATGTATATTTGTATAACAATAATTTGAATAAAAACTAAATTAGGCCAGTCGTCACGCAATGGCCCAAGCATGCAAATTTAAATGAAAAATGTTTTAGGTTCGATTCCCACCTGAGAAAATGAAATATAACGCAACTAAACTAAACTCAACGCCAAAATTCAATCGCTCGAGAGTGAATCGAACCCAATATCATCGCGTTTACAGTCAGACGGTATGCCGCTGACCCACAGGCAGGGCCTTACTTATATTATATTCCTTTTTTAATATGATCTGATAAAATACATTAATGAATTTCATAAAATGTACTTATACATTTATAATATATAATGAAACATGGACCACCATAAGCACGTAACCCTATAATAATAATAATAATAAAAGCTAGTTTTGAAACAGTAAATATTATGATCCGCTAGTATTTGAAACGGTCGTTTAATCCGTAAGCAAGCATTAGGGCGTTAATGGACGTATATTAGCTAAACTTCCCTCAAAACGTTCGCTGTTTACTAAATATCGGTGCACTCGAGCCACGCGACCCCATTAACTACAGTTTTATCGAAACTGCGATTCCTGTTGATACAGATTCAGCCAAATGAAATCAACTACGGTTATTATATTTAAATGTTGTTACAATTTAATTAAAAAAAAATATTTAAAAATTTAAATGGAATAATATTTTTATATGTGTTTTGTTTTATATTGCAGCTTCACATCTTTTCCCTCGTAGCGGGCTAGAGGAACCTATTGTTAACCCACTCCGTTCCCCAATTTCCGATTTTTTTGCTTGATCGTATCCTTGATTTGGAATCGAACCTACAATCACCACGTTTGCAATCTGATGCCGTCCTATTGCGCCATTTGTGACAATAGTCTACATTAATTATTATATGTTTCTCCAGGACATAAAACTGCTTCAAAATTATACTTACAATAAAGTATAATCAAAATAGGTATAAAATAAATATTTTCAATACATAAATTAAATATAATAGAGATAAATGAATACAAGAAAAATACAGTAATAACGCTTTAAAATCGAATGGAGAGAAAAATCCGTTGCTCAAAAGCCCAAATTTAAATGAAACGTTCCAGACAACTGGTTAATATTTAAAACTAAGTATTTTTTTTTCTTTCATATAACTTATGGTTAAAATAAATTACAGTTGATAATGTAGCGGTATAGGTATCTGAACCTGCGCCCCTTGTACAATTTTTTTAACAGGATACTTATTTTTTTAAGTTATAATTGTAAGCTATACATCAGTTGCTCTTTTTTAATATCTAATTTTACAATAGATGTATATAAATAACAAATACTATCTAGCCGATAGAGCATTTTGTCATATAAACTTAAATACTATTTCGATCAACTAAATCCTTTTTAAAATACTTAACCCCACAAATGTCTTACCAATTGTAATTTACGTATATTTCGGGAGTCGTTCCATATTGTTTTGTGAAACATTTTTAATCCCACGCGAAGAAATTGGGGCAGTCGGATAGCAGTTAATTAATTATGTAGGTACATGTGAAAAATTTTATTTACGCTGTTATTACTTCGAATATATATATATATATGTTTATTTTTGTAAGAAAAAATACTGAATTTATGGCCGTGCCTCGTTTTTATTCCCCTACTTTTGTTTTGCCCTAAAATGTGTCACAATATTATCTCATTGCTGGAATTACTCGAACAGCTTTTTATTGAAGGCTTTTATTGTTTATAGTCGGTTCGTAACTTTTTATGGTATTGCCAAATATATATTAAATAAAATCTCTGTTTTAAATACTCCAGAAAAGCCTTATATTACAATTAAAAATTGCCGAAAATTGGTGTTATTTTTTTTAAACATAATAATTAATCAAATTTTATAGATTTTGTGTGAAAAAAATTCAAACATACATGCAAAAATACAAATCTTTCCTCTTTATAATATAGATATTGAGATACATATCTCAAGGAACAGGAAAGATATTTTCGTTGTGAAAGTAATGTTAAATTTGTACTCAAGACTATTGTTATGTTCGCCATGACAAGATATCCTATTAGCTCGTCAGTTTTATATTCAAAGTATCGGTTTCTTGACAAATTGCTCTATTATTTGTTAGTAACAATCTCCTCTCATATTACAAACATATCTCAACTCTTCCAAGACAATGAAATAGAAAGGGTATTTTTCCACCCTTAACGTGTGATGAGGGTGTTGTTTGATTCATCTAGTTGAATAAGGGGCGAAATCGCTCGGATTGACTAAATCTCAGTGTATTTGTGGAACATTTGTAGAGGGTACGAGCGGGCGGTGGCTATCCGCAGTCTCGATGCGAACTAAATTGGAAAGCCGAGATCTATAGATCTCGTCGTCTAAATTATATGTCCGAATGAGATAGTGACCCTTCTCTTTTCTTTTTGATTTTAGGGGTTTCGTATAGAGATATGACATGAGTTACTATTGCCTTTATTTACTTATCGCGATGATTTACATTATCGTCAAAATCGGGCAGAATGTAGAGACCGGAATGTCTTAATACTAGATGTTCTCTGCCTTCCCTACTTCGAGTGGATTACACCATGAATGATGGATGACGTTGTCATATTTGACGGTGTGTCCCTCAGGCCAATTTTGATTATTACATACTTATTGAAGAGATAAATTTCAACTTTAATATTTTTTTTCCCATGATTTTGCATATGTAGGCAGGGGGAGCCAGGTGTTAAGATACTCCACTTCCCACATTCCGCTGAATTCTAGAGGTATTGCACGTTAAGTTAACTCCGCACTTTGAATCGACACCAGAGCAAAGAGATGAAAATATTAAATATTTTATTTCCTAGAGTGGAAATCAAACCCACATCTTATGGCGTTTATAGTAACACAATTGTGCCCCTGCACCAAGACTTGTGTCAAATCTATATAGAAAGTTCTGGCGAGGAGGCGACGCATAAATACTTTATACCCATTTACATAAAGTTTACTTTTAGATTAAACATGCTATATCATATTTCCCTATAATCGGAGACATGTGGAATCAATGCGATTCGCTAGAGGCAAATTAATAAACTAGCGGCAACACACAAGTGGCACAAAGTTCTCGAGCGACCCTCACACCGAGTTGCAGACCGAGGCTGGTTTCCGGCGTACGAGCAGTTCACGGCGAGGATGTGACACACTTAGCAGTTCCCAGTACTGATGCTAGTTAAGACCACTAGAATAATTCGACTGGAAATTTTGAGTTATTCTCAAGTTCTGGTGATAAGATCTACAATTTTAGTTTTGAATTATAAATGTATTTATTTTTAAACTAGTAATCCGCCCACGGCTTCACCCGCTTGAACTACACAATTATTTAATCAATACACCGAATTGGATTCATACGTAATATACTTATAAACGCTAAAATTACTACTGGTCGGTTCAGTCCTTTTTGTATTATAAATAGTACAATTTTTTTCGCAGAGCATACTGCAATTGGATGACCCTATCTACCCTCCTATGTGATCCTGCACATAGCAGGGTAGTCACTAAAACTGTAAATCTGGTAAATATAAAAACATGTCATTAAAAAAATTCCCGCACATCATAAGGAAGGCAGAGAGCTACCCTAGTGCTAACCCTCAACGAGTCGCGTTTACTGTCACACGTTTGTAGCCCTTCGCCACGATTTGCCTCAACATTCTTTACAAATGGTTAGGTTTGTATAAGTAAATAAAAGTCATATTAACGTCTTAATTTCATAATAAGCTCGAATAATAAACTACGTGCGCCGCGGGTGTTGGAACAAATCTGCACATTTATCTTAGCGGGGGGCGCCATCTATTATACTGGTGTTGTGCTGGCCCAATGAAAACATTTCTACTATATTCTATAAGTCATTTTATTATTAATTATTCTATATAAGCTGTTTACGTTAATTAATTGTTTTTTACTAAATCGTATAAAATATTTAAATATTCTAGTATTTTATATACCAGGATCTTCTATATCAGGAAAACCCAATTTTGTGGACTGCTCGCCCCGTCAGCGCCTAATGATCTAGAATCTAATGGTCTATCCATCTAATATAACAGCCACACATTGTTCCTCCACAAACACTTGAATAAGACTATTTTGTAATTTCTTGCTTATATATATGTATATATATATTAGTTCAGTTAAATACAGTCGAAAAACAAAACAATTTCCACCCTAAATACGTCGTATCAGCGAGTGCCCTTGGTCTGACTAAAGTGGGTATATTTTCCGCGCCGTTTAGTAACCTACTATCATTCGTCCTCAGGCGGACAGCGGGCAGTGGGGTCACAACTCGTAGCCGTCAACGTTGCATAGTTTATTTTCTAGTTGATTTTTTGTAGGTTTTTTATAATTCTCAAAATATTGAAAAAAAACTAAATTTCATAGATTTAGAGATACATTTACTTTTTACCATTAGTTTTGTAAATTTTTGGTTGTTATTAATGAAAGTAAAAACCAGGCGCAGATCAGTACAGGATCCAGTTGTCATCGCCCCCACCTTTGATGTGTGAGCGCTTTATATCCTTTTTAGAAGTGCTAAATCAATGAATAAGGAAACGTCACTCACAGCAGGATGCTGCGTGAATATAGATTACTTTGAAACTGGTCACCCATCTCGTAAATAGACTTAGAGAGGTTACCCTGTACTGTGTAATATTGTTTTCTATTCTTTTTGTAACGCTTCTAAGTATATGAATACTGCCTGTACTCTAAACTAACAACGGCAGTTACGAGTTCAATTTTCTAACTTAACTTGGCGGATCGAACTACGAAACTTGGGGGATCGAACTATTTTCATTTACTCACTCTGCTAATAAGAGAAGAAAGCACGGCCTTGATTTCCACCACTCAACACGCAGTATCTCAAAATTCGGTTGGAAAATGAGGAACGGAGTGCGTCAACACTAGGATCCCTCTGCCTTTCCTGCAATCTGCGGGATACAGCGTGAACCAACAAAAGAATAACACGCTCAACAAAAGTTAACTGCGTTTGATATTTCAACTAAGCTAATGACCGGAAAGAATAACGGCAGTCAGTGCCCTAAATAAAATTCACCCTTTCACTACAGTTCAGTGCCGCCGGCTGACGACTAAATGTTTGTGTCACGAATTATATTATATATATTAGTTTTACTTAAATGAACTGTTCTCTTCCTTGAAAATTATTATAGTTTTTATATAAAAACTAGAAGATCTTTTATTTTCAGTAGGATCAGTAAGAAAATATAAGCTTAGATAATCAAAATAAGCCGAAAAAGAATAATAAGTAGACATAAGTAAGAGAAATAAAATTCTTAATATAAAAAGGAATATCTCAATAATTCAACTGAACAAACAAAATAAGTAAAAGAAATAAAGTAACTAAAGGAAATCCTTAATATAAGTAATAATAACAATAACCCGATAAAATAAAGCTCCAATAGAACTCTTTTCCATTCAATATAAAAAGCTAACATTTTCACTGTTTATTAATTTAGTTACGTTAAAACTTTATAACGAAACGCGTTACTTTATAATGAATTAAATAAAAATCGGTAACGACGGCGTCGAGCGAGAATTAAATATTAAATAGTAATTTACACGAACGCGTATGATTCCGTTAATTGGATCCGTTCATCATCACGTTGTGAATCGTTTTAGGATTTCCATTGTTTATTTTAAATTAGCGTTCGTAACGTTCATTATTATATATTATAAGTATGTCTTTGTTATATAATTGTCGTTTTTCCTTTTGTTATGTGATATTTAATTAGTAATGAAATTTTTGGGTTAGGAATAACGGAATAACGGCTATTATGAACAAAAATATATTAAATATATTTATTGTGTAATTTTTTATAACAGTTCAAGTAAACTTTATTGTATTTTTTGGTTATTTATTCAGTGGATGCTATTCTAGCGCAATTAGAGTGTGTCTGTATTCTTCCTGATAGCTGTGGTTTGGAACATTTATTGAAAAAGTTTTTTTATACAAAGTGCGGCGTTCTGTTCTGCCGATCAACATTATTTACCCCCACCATTGGCTTCGTACGAGATTTTCGTTAAGGAAAAATTGTGTTAAGAATAAGCTAATTCAACGGATCAGTTTTTTATATATTTCTTGAGTTCATTGTGGCACTACAAGTTGGTGTGTTACTTACTAATACTATGTTTAATGAAAAGTTTTCCACTTTTATAGCAGTGCCTAGTGACTCCCATTGCGTACAGTACTATATACGAGATACAGCATGAATCCAAAAAACTATAAGCCACGCTATCTTACATAATAGATAATATTAGAAACATTAGCTATTCTACGACTGCGCCCTATCCATTTATTATAAATAAATTCCCTGAAAGGAATATCAATAAGCTGCAAAGTAGGAGCGGAATGTTTTCCGATATTGCACTCAGTGACATGAAAGATGCATTTCTTTACATTTTATTTATAAGTTGCTACTACGGTACAGAGACCGCCGTGGTGTCTCGCTCCACCATCACCGTCTCACTGTAAACGCAATGCTATTGGGTTCGATTTGAAGATTCAAAGAAAAGACAAATCGTTGACAAGCTGCTGAAGAAGAGTGTCTTAACAATAGGCTTTCTGTCTACCCTGCTATATGGACACAGTTCAACATCCCTTCCCAACTTTCTGCGGAGTTCTGCATATATTACGTGTGGAGTGGTAGAACTCAACGTCGTGCTTTGCCTCATTACCAGAGGAGGGGAAAATATGAAATATTTCATTTTCTCGAGTGGGAATCCAACCGATCGATCAAATATTTAGGAAAAATATTCAATCTATATACGCTAGAATTTGAGTTAAATAATTACATATATTTCAATAGAACACATTTAGTTAACAGAAATCAATGAATTACGACTAATTACCGCGTCCACGAGTACCTGCGGCACGAGAATGTTGTATGAAGCGAGAGCTTAATTAAAGCTTACTTAGAACTAAATATTTACTAAGAAAGTTCATTTTCATACATAATTGAGTGATGTTTCAGCAGTCGATTTAAACTTCCTAAGTTTATATTAATTATATAGAAGATTTTTAGGAGTTTTTTGTTTTGATAACAAGGGTTACTTGTATAAATTATTTGGAAAGTGGACTCCAAGCCGTTCGAACTCTTGACAAATTTTTACACGTTTTCTAAAACATTTGCTTTCTTTAACATAGAAAAAAAAATTTTAATTTTTCAAATGAATATAAGAGTTATTGTAAAAATATTACTAGAGTAGAAAATAAGGGCATGTTTTGCAGTCCTTAATTATATTAATTGCACATGCCCTCAAGCTATGCTGCAATTAATTGAAAAACAATTTTACTATAGTATGCCCCATATAACAGGGTAGGGATCAAAGGGACCCTAATATCCTAACTAACGCATCCGCTTTTAACGCAATGCCGGAGTTTAATGCCACACTGTCATTGTCCATGACGAGAACTAGCATATGACGGTTGGTCATTGATTCAAATCGAGTATTTAACTCTAAGACGTTAATTCAGGGTCTTATTTAAAAAAGAAATTAAATAATTTATACAATAGTATTGAGAGTCTTGACTGCCTATCTGCAAGAGATTGGTTCTACTCTACTACTACTACTACTCTCTTATTTAGTAGCAACAAATAAATAAGAGAATAATAAATAAGAGGCCGTCGTGGTGCAGCGGCACATGGGTGTGACTGTAACGCGACGGTTGTGGGTTCGATCCTCACTCGATGAAGTGAAATATTTATATACGTTTATATTTCCATTTCTTCGCTCTCCCGTTTCCCGATGTTTCAAACACTTTGCAGTAGTCTATAATCACAGTAGGTCCAAATATACATATTACTAAAACTATATATATAATATTCATATCCAAATATTGCCCTGTACACAAAACACGGATATATTTACATAAACTCCAGTATAATATTATATTAGTTTAGTCTACATCATCGCACTGACTTTGCACAACAGTGACATGAATTAAAATAATTTTTTTTCGGCCGCAAATTTGCAACGAGCACCGAAAACGGGTGAAATATAAAAGCGGGTAAAATGTTCAAGAAATAGGTCGAGCAATATTTCACATCAGATGTTTTCATATTAAAATTAAGGGCTTTTGAAACGAATTACGCAATAAAAGTATGAATAACGGGCGTTGTGGACTGGCACACGGCCAGACACACTTTGTCGGGAACAGCGTAGCCGCGTAACTCAGCCACTCCACGCTGGTGACACTACACTATCGGGTAGTCATATTAAATACATATTACTACCTCTTACCTATAAGCTAACTTCTGACTAAGCACGATGGTTCTTAGTTTGATTTTTTTTTATTCACACTGTATCCCTCATATAGCACGATAAACAGAGGGAACTTAGGGTAAAGACTTTTTGTTTTCCACTTTCTACCTAATTTTCGAGACAGTGTGATAAATGATGGAACGCAACCTCATATGCTTTGTCCTGTTACGAGAGCAGGTTAATATAAGTAATATAGTTCAATCCGAAACCAAAGCCGTCGTGTTACACGCCACTGAGCTACAACAAGAGAGTTCAAGAAATTTAATAATATTTTTGTTCTCCATTAATAGTATAACGAGAGCACCTGAGCTACTCCAATCACTATCCCTGATCCACTAACACAGAATAGAGTACGCCCCTAATGACACGTCGACATATAACTCTGCTTTGGTATAATTATTATATTAGACAGATAAATGTAATAAAGGATCTATAATGGTTTCATAAAGATATGTTCAATAGATATCGACAAAATAAAATTTTACGATAAGAGTTGTAACTCGCATAACTCACATACTGTAAGATTACGGCAAAAAATATGAAATTTCGCTATATTTTCATTAAAAACAATTTAATCGTAATCAAAACGATTTATCAAAAGCTATTTTTTTTTAGAATGAACTATTTTCAAGACGCTACTACTACTAAACTAACTAACTATTTTATGAAATTTTAACGTGGAGCCTATGTTATATGTTTGGTTGTTTGACCACTACTATAATACATACACTATTATAATACATCACTAAATAATATAATCAAGAAATATTAAACTTTACACAACGTAATTATGTCAGTATTTCAATCATTAACCAAATAAAGAGCACAGTTGGCTTGTTGCCAGCAAAAGCGAAGCGAGAGTCCGATAAGGAGCCACGAACCCACCACAGCGTGTTTCAACGTGACATATTGTATAATCACGTAAGTCAGTGGCTTGTAAACACGGTGAGATTAAATTAAATAGCCATAATTAAATAAATATATGTCGGCGTCGATAATAATTGGTTAAGAAATATTGGGAATAAATTCAAAATAATTAATTTAGATCTTTTATCGAATAAAATTAGAAATAACATTTAAAGTGAATTTAATTAGAAATAATAGTTTTGTTGAGTTGTTTTACCGGATGTTACGTTATCGTACCACTCAGTGAATCAGGAGAGTTGTGAAGGTGGGGCGGTCGGCTTTATAAGTAAGGTGCGTCGCAGTCAGAGTCACCCGCACCTACAGGACATCGCGCCCTGGCACGCCAGGCCTCCGGACAGGAGGCACCTACCGAGAGATATTCTCACAACCCCCGACATCGACGCCTGAGCTGCTCCCTCGGTCGCTGGTCACCTAGCTGGGCCTCACACGGGGCAACCGTAGGTCTCACCCGGCTGGATTGCACCGCCCAGAGAGCAAGCACAGCTCTACACATCACTACACCTACACCTGAGAGCTGTAACCACAGCTCTCCCTCTTCCCCATTTGACGCTACTGCCATAACCAAACGACGCGGTACTTAACTAAAGTCCGCCGACAGACACCACGGACAAGTGGGCTCACGCCCCGGCACCGTTTCCCGGGTGTTAACACAAACTCCCGGACGAAAGAAGGCAACGAATCACAGTCACTTTTTTGGCTTGGTCGGCCGTCCAGGTTTTACAGATCGTAATTGTGACAAGGATCACGCCTGAATCATACCGTTAGTGTGAAATTGTGTTATCTCGGTAATGTAGGACCAAAATAATAACATGTCGGAACCACTTGGCCCGCCTATACGTATATCGCGAGCCGACATATACATTATTGGTATAATTTCACAAGAATTTATTGTAATGTACATAGAATTTTAAATGTTATAATGTTGCCTTTGAGTTGCATTTCCATGTTTATTGATCGTTTATTAAAAATTTAAAACTATATATTTGCCTTAAATAGCAAAAAATGCATATTTCGACACTTCAAAGGGAATCAAAATTCATAGGGTATTTCCAGTTGAACTAGAATTATGAAATTATGCAGCTAGCATTTAAAGGTAGTTCAGGAAAAATCTGAAAGTATACATTTGTGATTAAATACTAAAAAAAGCATAGCAAAAGACGCATATTTCGTTATTATAAAGATAATAAAAATTAATATACTTCCAGTTGACCCAGAATTATAAAATTTGCTCAGGAAAAACTCTGAAAACTAACATTTGTGGATAAATCCTAAAAAATAATACACGTAAAAGAGGGCAAAATTTGATATTAAAGCCGCGAGATCAAGTGAAGTATCAAATGAAAAGGCTCTGGCTAAGCTAAGACTGGATTTCAGAAAAAGCTCGAGACTTCTTAGACACTCGATGGGCGAGCCGGAATCGCGCGTCGGAACTTTTTTTTCTAGTTACCAGTGGGAAGACAGTGAGAATCGAAGCCACACTCGCCGCGTTTATACGGCAGATTCTTTGAGGCGATGTCGTCTATACACGTCACTAGAACGCAACAAAGACTAAAAAAATATGTGACATAATCTTCGATTCGAGTGATATATTTGCAAAAATATAAATGTAGTCTAGGGAATATTTCCCTCATCCCGAGTACGGTATTGAGAGCTCGAGCGCGACGTCAAGTCAAATGCAGTGAATGCAGACGACGCGCTTATCTTCATACTGTTTATTATTTTGAATTTTTGTCATCTGTTTTGTATAAAAATATTACAAAAGGTACAGAATTGGGTTAAGTCAACTACAGTTCTGAAGCATAAGATGTAGAAAGTTTTCAGTGTGAATTGAAAATATTTACTTTAACTTGAGATAAAAGTTTAAATGTATTTTTCTTTGGTAAATGATATTTCGATATATGATTTTCTTTATTTATTTGCTTAACAACACCGTAACAACATAATATTATAAAAAGGCAAAAAAACTAAAACTCAGTTGCATAAAAATGTATTTAACGTCGTCGTAGAGCAGCAGCACAACGTCTGACTGTAAACGCGAAAGTTGGTGGTTCAATTCCCACTCGGGGTAATGAAATGGTAACAAGACAAAGCGCGTCATGGAGTTCCGCCACTCATTACGCAATATCTTGATATGTGGTCTGCGCATGGGAAACTCATCTTCTAACACTAATATTCTTCCGGCTGTACTATTAATATATACTACATAATGTGTAGCTATAAAAATATATAAATATATTAAATAATATTTTGGCAATTAATGTGAATCTCGACTACCTTCAATTATTTAAACATAATATAACTCATTTAATATAGGAAATAGGAAACGTCCCAACATGTTGAAGCAGAGCCAACCGTCAGGCATATTCGCATAATATTGAGTGATCTAAAGTACAGGCGATTACGGTGTTTGCGGACGACATCTGCCGCGACGTCGCAGGAGTCGTTACATTATGTTGCGTTATGAGATACTAATGATACAACCACCACTCGAGGAAATTAATTAATTAATATTTTATTTCTTCGCCCTGGTGTCACAATGCCGTGCTTTGCTTATCAGTGTGAGTAAGTAAAAATAATTATATATTCCCATGAAAGGCGGTGGAGGCCGCCATCTACTTACTTCATAACAAATTAAAATCTGTTTGACTCGAGTCTAAGATAAAAAAATTTCTCCATTGGCAAAAAATCGAAAGTTAAACATATTTAGATTTTTCTCGTTCTAGGGACGTTTTATTATATATTAAAGAAAGAATATATATATTGTTATTTGTTATAGGGAACTATCCCGTTCATAGCTTTTATAGTCTTTTCACCTACATTTACCCTCTTTGACACGAGCTTGCGAACAATACCCAATCCTTTAGTCTCAGTGAAGTGAGAACTATTCAGACCCTCCGACCCAATACAGCTCAGTCGATTACAGGCAATTAGTCGCCGTCTTAATGACCTAGCAGGTGCCTGCGGGAGAGTCATTTATCTACCTGCGACTTCAACGAGGTGACGTAAAATATGCCAAATATAGATGAGTAAATAGAGAGAGTCTAGTGTGAATTGCGTATTCATTGCTTTTCGTCCATTTTTCAAAAATTACGTGTTGCCAAACGAAGCTCAACACTCCACATAGTTTTCTTACCAGAGCAAGGAAATGAAAATAATTCATTCCCCTGAATCGGAATCGAACCTACAAGCAACGCGTGTACAGTCAGATGCACTGTAAGTACTATATAACTTCAGACTATGAAATTATTAAAAAATATATTACTCTGTTAATATTTAAAACCAACGTGTTGGATGTTTTCGTATAACTGTAACAAGCCTTTTAAGTCTTTTCATTCACTTGACGCCTTTGTATATACGAGTACAACAGATATTAAACCAGCCATCTTGTATCATAAATATATTATCTTGTATCAAATAAACATGTATTGTATTGCGTGACGTGACGTGACATGACGTACCTCGTCATGACGTACGACGCATTAGCGATTGGCTGTAAAAGCTGACAGGGTTCTACAGTCTACAGTACTGTAAATGCAGGGAGTTGGGTTCGGTTATTATAGTTATCGATTTTTATTATTAATTATTATTCATAGAATGGGAATGAAATTTTATTTATTAATATTCTTATTTTTTCGCTGTGATCGCAAGGCAAATCGCCATTCAACACGCAATGCCCCATTTTTTTTTATTTCAAAAAATCATAATGTCTTTACAACACAGGTCAAAAGAAAAGAAGCCAATTTTGTTGTATACTACTTTAAAAAAATAAATATCTGGCCAAATACGAATCACACTCACATTCCGAGAAATTCGTACCAATTTCAGGATTGCAATTTATTAAAGTTAACAAATTTGAAAATGACAATTATAAATTTTTATTTGTAATTTTTTTTCAATGAAAAATCTATAAACTTTCACTTTTGATTTATATATATATATTTTTGATTACGCGACAAATTTCATACAGTGAGCAAAAACGATCTCGTTAACATAAAACCTTGATTTTTCTTTGTGCTTCAAAGGACCGTAAATATGAATATTTTATGTTATACATATTATTATTAATTTCAGCTTCAAGCTCCATGAGATAAATGGTCTTGACAGATGGACAACAAAGGGATCCTATAAATTCTAAAGAGTAAACAAAATTATATTATATGCAACATTAGGTAGGCGAAAGCTATGACATGTAGTATAGATTTTTCTCTCTTCAAAATGTGATTTATTATGAAGGTCAATGTTACAGTGTGGATTTCATAAAAGAGTAGACACACTAACACACACTTACCGTTTGAAACAGAATATCTTAGTAATAAAACATATAAAAATAATTGAGGCTGTAGTGGCGCAGGGGCACAAGGGTGTGACTGTAACGCGACGGTTATAAGTTCGATCCTCACTCGGGGAAATGAATATTATTTTTTTAATATTTTAAGTTTTTCGCTTTGCCACTAAGGCAAAAGATCTCACTCAACACGCAATGTCTTGAAAAATTCAGCGGATAGTGGAGATCGGAGTCCTCTGCCCACCATTCTGTTAACGACATACAGCGTGAAGTTGATTTTTATTTTTTAAATTTTATATAAATAATCTTACAAATAAGTATAAATAAATTCACTGTACAAAACATTACGTGGCTCTTGTCACGTCTTGTCTAACAATAGCCAAAGTTATTTACATCCGACTCAACACTTCAATAAAATCAACTTAAGTTCACTATGATTGAAAGTAAAATTTGCCGTCGTCGTCGTAAACTTGTAGTAAGTATAGTATAATTCAAATCCTACGCCCTTGTCAGTTCTCTTAACTTCTGTGAACAATTTCGTCGCATTTCTTGTCGAAGTTTGTCGCGATGTGGAAGCTCGAGTTAAGATTCATTTCCTTTGAAAATAGTTTGTCTATCTAAAACTTAAAAAAAAAACCGGATAATCTAAAAGTTTAAATTTTAAAGTTTAAAACTTAAATGAAGTTACTTGTAAGCTAATCTTAACGAGCGGTTGCAAAACAGATGCATTTTGTAAGGCAAATATAAAAGTATAGCTTTATAACGTCATGTACTTCTTGTATGTATGATATTATATGATACCGTGTCTTACATAAACCATATGCCCCACAACCCACATTTATATTTCTTGTTTACAAGATAGACTATTCTATTGATACGAGTACGCATGGAATTACGTAAAAAAAATAGCGGCAATGTAGGCAGTAGGAACCTGGGAATTTAGGGTTCACACACTCAAATCTAGTGGTAATCGAACTCACGACCGTCGTGCGTACACTTGAACTTGACACGCTTGCGCCCCTAAGCCACGAGATCATCCTTGTCAAAACAATTCTTCGCTCCAGAAATCGCTCATATAATCGTGACAATGTTTATTACACTTCCACTAAAATCTCAGTTTAATTAAACATTTGGAAGCTTAACTCGATTGAATTGAAAGTAGCGGCGGCGGTCAGAACTAACAAGTTAGCGAGCTGCATCCGGATTGGGACACCCACCAAGTATAAACTACATCTAACTGGAACAGCTTCTTATTGCTTTGTGAAGACGTACTTACTTGCATTAATCAAATAAAGACGATTAATAGTATGAAAATTATTATTATTATTTTTTAGCCAGCCTTAAATAATAACAATATTAGTGTTTTACCTCAAAAGACCAACAAACTGCGACGTTAAACTCCTCGAGTCAGCACTTAATGTAACTTTATGGACGAAAAATATAGAATAACTTGCTTATCATAAAATATAAAGATACGATAGATCGTTGCAGATTTTAGTTCGCCGCGTGGGCTGATGAACACTTTGATATTTAACTAGAAGTATTAACGGAGTATAACAAACCTTGTTTGCTTCATTAAGAGTCATGACGACTTATTTATTAAAACTTTTAATTGTGGTCATATGTAGCAATTAATTTATTCATGTCTCGCGCTTAGAATTTTGTTTTATCTTAAAAAGAGAATTACAAAAAAAGAACAATTGTAACCGTCCTATTCGTTTGTAGGTCGCACAGACCTAAGACAGGCGGTCCCTGCACGATGTTTTAACACTTTTCCTACTATATTAATATCCTATTGTACAATAATAAAATGAAATTAAACTTTACTATATTATGACGGTGCATTGCTATGCGACGAATCGCTTTTGTTCCGAGTGATCTTACCTCATATTATATCAAAAGTGATTAAAAGTGATTGATTGAGTGATACGTTAATTCGCAGTGAATGTATTTTAGTGAGTCTTTGTGAAGGAGATATTTTGTGCAATTAAATAACTTTTGATTGTGACTTTGGTGATTCTTTTGTTCCCACCCACATCTTGTTGAGGCCATGTCTGATTTTGATGAAGAGGGGCATCCACCCAGTAATATAACATAAAACAACAACAACAACAACAACACCAACAACAACAGCAACAACATATCAAAATTTCATTTTCCCGTGACCTATTTAATTAAATAAAATCCCAATACTTGAGCAGTACGAACATATTCGAGCTACAAATAATTATTTAACCGTAAATAGAAGTTAAAATAAATCTTTCAACTTAAATTGCTAAATGCGTTCATATTATTAAAATGAAATTCACCGCGCTTCTACCAAATATGATTTTTCATTAAATTTATTTAATAATGTACTAGACTCGGAGTGTGCGCATAATTCTGCGTTAATATTTTGGTCGGTTTCAATGTAACCCAATACTATCAATTAATGATTAAATATACTGAAAAGTTATATTTTCATAGAGCAGTTTTATTATACTTTAAGCTCATTATCTACTAGCGATCCACGCGCGGCTTCGCCCGCTTTCTGTACGAATATTAAATTTAGTATCGTTATGGTTACTTATAGTTCACTTTATAAATCACAATATAAATCTTTGGTTATTTAATATAGAATTAATATTAAATAATTTATGAGTTATTATTTTTATTTATTTATCAGTTATTTTTCGCTGTTGTTAAAAAAGCACATAAAGTGACATAAACCCTCGTTAACATGTGCGAGTACAGTTAACTCGCGCGCATTCATCATTATTCGATCCAATGTGTGTAATTACCGACTAATCTCACTCACTACTCATTATATATTTGTATTCACATAAATTCGATGATAATGCATCATCAAAATCATACATTTACACATTTTGAGAACAGAACTGATTGTGTGGATATAAGCTGTTTAATAAGCTCTTTTAAAATACCTGGCGTTTTAAAGCTTTGATCCGACAATAGCTTTGTAAAATATTGCGTGAAGATTAAAAAAAGTATGAAGTCGTTGTTAATTATATAATTCACAGGCACAGAAATGATTAAGTATTGCCTGTTTCATATTCTTCAAATAGCGTTTCCCTAAAGATTTTTTCCAAGAACATAATAAACGTCACAATCACGAAACGCTGATACAGTAGTGTTGATTTTTTTATATTTGTACGGGGAGAGAGTCGCCGCAATCCCCCGAGTGCGGTGACTTCGTTACGTTTTTCAACGTTTCTTGTTTCTTTAATTCTGTTACAGTTAAACTATGTTGTTTAGAGAGAATTCTGTATCTCAAAAAAAGTACGAAACTATTATTATATTACTTTCACTCATTCGTCAAGATTTTTTTTTTCTCAATACCTCGTGGAAATACTGATATGAATATTGAATACTCATTGCTACAGCCCTTTGGATTACAAAAAAATCTAACTTTTACGTTAACTCTTCTTATTTTCCTTGGGAATAACAGTCTAGAGCTTATCTTCAAATGAGTTTAGGACTCCTTCAGAAAGTGTGACCAATCCAATTCCATTTCCTGTAACTGATTTGCTGGTCGACTACGGTTGCAGTGTTCCCATGGACTTGCATTGGCAATTTCTCGGGTAAGGATATACTGAAAATTTGGTGCATGTCGACAAAGACCAGGAGTTAACCAGGTCATCAGAATATCCCGAGTTTGAGTCCGAGTCAATTCTACGGTTGCAGTAAGGAACAGAGCTGGACGAAAGCAGGCGAGATGCAGTCCCACCAGAATTAGACACTACACGACCTCTATACTGACGAGAAACTACATTAAACCTGTTTTTCCATTAATTTAATTGTTTACTTTATTTTAAGCCATTTGCACAAGAGACAGCCCAAGACTACAAATTCTATATTAATAATAACATTTTCAATCCCTAACACATTTTTTCAAGAAGGATATTATGTTTCATCTATTATTACTACATTACAGAACAAAACGGTCATCATAGTTCTCACTTATAATAACTTATATCTTCATGAACAATTATTATCAAGTTAACATGATCAGAAAAATGTTTAAAACATTTAAAGTCACAAGAGTGTATTGTAATATTCGCAAGTATCGTCGACGCTGTCTCGACCCGACACGACAACGCGAACAGGTCAAGAGCGCGCTCTTATATGCTTTTCTATATATTTCCAATGGCTCCACTTTGTCACTTCTAATATTAGTTTAAAACTTTTCTTAAATAAAATATATTTTATTGATAATAATTTTATAAGAGAATGTGAAGTGTCTTTAGATATGGAACATTTTATTGCTTTAGCTTAGTATCATTTTATTTATTGTTTCTGGGTTTGATTTCTACTTGCATGAATGAAATATATTTTTATGTCTTCGCTCGTAATAAAATGGTTCAACATGCAATACCTGCAGAGCTCCGCAGAAGTACAACCCGCTTGCAGCTTCGTTAGCTAATTATTTACTTATTATCGGATTTTATACATTGAAAGCTTGAGCTAGAATTAAAGCTTGAACAATATCACAATAAAAATTTGTAGCAATTGTGTCATACAAACTATTTTTTTACTTATGAACCGGTTGGATTTGAATGAAAGCAAATACTAAACTCTAAGCCTTGAAGAAAAACAATAATGAAAGTTGCATTAAGCTGTTTTCGAGATTAGCACGCACAAACGCACAGACAAAGAGACAAAAATAAACAAAAATATAACATTTGTAAAATGCGTCCAATAATAGAACTTGTCACAAAAGTCTTCCATGTACAATTTCCTTCTATGCACAATTTTCGTAAAAAGGACTACAAAACTGTTGCTTCACATATTAATATATAAATTTTGACAATCATTACATTTTCTAGATTAGTAATTTATTCATCCTCACCTTCTTCAAAAGACAAGGATATATTCAATGAAATATGAAAATAAGTATATATAAATATAAAGTGCAGTATCTGTCAAAAGCACGTTCTCGCTTAAGGCAAGTGTAAAAGCTTTCACGTCATTATGGAAATAGAATAACATATTTAAAACGATTTAGGGTAATGTATTTTCTAGATCACTATTTGTACTTATATTTATACTTAACTGTAATATGTAATTATGTAAATCTCTAGTAGAAGTAGTTTCTAAATGTACGTAACTTTTGACTGTAAATGCAACGGTTGAGGGTTCAATTCTCATTTGGGGGAAATTAATTATTTTCAATTCCTTCCTCTAATAATAAGGACAAGCGCGGCGCTTAGTCTAGCCATTCAACACGCGATGTCTCGAAAGTTTAGCGGTGAATGAGTATCTTAATACATCTGTCTGTATCATATACACTATGCGAAAAAGCCGTGAAGCTGTAAAAATATTTTTTACGTTAATTTAAAATTACTCATATTAGTTATTTATTTACAGAAAATTTTAATTTATATGTATATTAGTGGTAACTATTTGAGTATCACCGTCGAATATTAATTTTGTGTATACAATACATTGTACATTGTTAATTAAATCAATTGTTTTGTGTCTATATAGTTTTCTCTATAGATTAATAAAAAGTCATCCGTTGCTGAGTATTGAAAGTACTGGACTTAAAAAGGATCTCTTGAATTTCTTACGGGGACGGCGTTAAACTCCACGTGAGTAAAATAGTAGGAACCGACAAGTATTGTATATTTCAATTAAGATTTTAAATATGATAATACGTTAGTTAGTTTTAAAATAATAAATTATATTAACACGAAACGTCTTCAATTTCGAAAAATAAAATAAAATTATGACACCAGATTTTCGCTTTTCCGACTCGATTTCGGTAGTTCAGCTGCTTTATAAAGTGTAAATCTGTAAAAAAATATAAGATTGATTGATTCACTCAAACAAAATACAAATCAAAATGAAACCTTTAATAGTACTTACAACCTATTTGAAGTACAATAGATACATCTCAACTTCACGCTGTATCCCGCACACGGCAGAGTAGGCAGAGGGAATCTCGGTATTAAGACACTCTGTTCCCCACTTTTTACCGAATTCTGGAGGCATTACGTGTCGAGTGGCAGAACCCAACGCCGCGCTTTGCCTCGACACGAGAGCGAAGAATAATGGAAATATAAACGTAAAGAAATATTTCACTTCCTCGAGTGGAAATCGAACCCACATCCGTCGCATTTACGGACGGCCACTGTGCCACGACGGCTTCTACAATAGATACATCAATTTTGATAATTAATTTCAAATAGGTTATCTGTGCTGCGGTAAATCGTTTTAACGTGATCGACCGCAAATGTACCGGCGAGTGCGACGAATAGCGCTGAATATGTCCGACCACTCTTATTTGTGTCACTGATGAAACTGTTCATAATAATAATATTTTTTCTTCCAAATTCACGCTTTATGCAGCGTAACAGAGTAATCAAAGAAAACCTAGTTACAAGACACTCCGTTCTCCGTCTTCGTCCAGGCTCTACGCACTTTGATCGAACCCACAATCAACGCGTTTAACATTCGATGTCCTATTCTAAACTATAATGGACATTTTTAGCAGCAACAAAAATACTTTTGTTGGATAGAATATTTCATTAAAAATTTATATTTATTGGGTCAAATATTTGTTGAAAAGTAATTAAAAATTTAAAAATAATTATTTTCCATTTTTCATTATCTAGCACAAAGAATCTCCTTGAATGTTCATTAATTTCTAGATATAATGATCTCATTTTTGCACTTTTTACTTTACTACCTTTTAACTACGGCGTCGCCTGCATGGTCAAATGAAAATAGCTAAGAGTTTTGTACGATGTGTCATGTACACACTCTAAGTGTGGGAAGTGAGTTCGACCGCTGGTACAGTAAGAAACAATCAACGTAATTCATCATATAATGTAGCCTTATATTCTACAGTCACCCTAGATAAATCCACTATACAAAGCAAAAATGTTTTCAATAAGAAACCATACGCAATACCTAATGTCTCGAATATCGAACGGAAAAAAAGAAACAATGTCTTAGGAATAAGTTCCTTTTGCCCACTCTGTTTTATATGGAATGGGCAAAACAGAAACAAAAATGTCTTAAAAACGTCAAGACAGCGATACCTAACCTCTAATACATCAGCTATCAACAAGCATATTCCATTCTTTTACGGCGTCGTAAAACCGTAAATAAGGGATGTATCATTTTATTATAAGTTTATTTTACGACTCCGCCTAATTTTGAAGCGTCAGGTGAAGGTAACATCAATATGGGATAAATATTTGGTCCATATAATAGATGGCTTCCATTTATGGCAGTCTGGTACGTAGTTTAGTATTTATCTATAATAATGTATTAAAAATGATATCGTTTCGTATGTACTCGTAATGAGAAAATCTTTTTACGAAAATCTGTATTTAGTGATTGATAGTCAAGCTCAAAAAACAATGAAAATCTTTAGAATAATTGATCACATAATACCAAAAATATCTAATTAAGGCATTTGCCATAATTTTAATTTATTTTTTTTATCTTTTTGTTGTTGTTTTTATATACTTTATTCTTTTACTAAAGTCTATTTTTTTATTATAACAAATATTTTAAGATTATTCTTTGAGAACGTGAGAGGTATCAGAACAAAAACGTATATCCGTTCCAAAGTCCAACTATGACGTATTAGTATTTACAGTAACGTGGCTGAATAATATTATAATATAGTTAGTAATGAGTTCGCAGATGGCAGATATACTGTTTCGCAGAGATCGTGAAACTACCTGTTGTTCTCGTTTAGATATTGGAGGAGTTTTGATAGCGGTTTCCAGGCCATATAAACGCTACGGGGTAAACTCATGGAAAACGAATAGCGAAGATCTTTGGATATATAATATATAATTTTGGGAAGAAAAGCAATATCCATATGTAGTATCTCTCTCTATCTTTTTTGTGCGTATAAGGATTAAAACAATTAAAACTAAAAAAAGTAGCAAAGCAAATCATTGGCTTATTAAAATTTCGTAAATTTAAATTATAAATTACATTTATTAAAGAAAAAAATCATTTACTTTATTCGATTTTGATAAATGGACAGCCTGATTTACGAAAGGATGATGATAATATATGGTTGTCAAATTGATGGTTGTCTTCGACCACGACCGTTTTATTATTTTTAAATAAAGATAAAGCACACATAAATTGATATACAATACTATTGTGACACATAAACAAAGACTCTCTCTGGAATAAGTGTTCAACGGAATGTGTAAACGATACCGCAACGAATGTATATTTTCACTCGAACTTCAATAAGGAAACTCGTCGATCACTGTTAAAGTAAACAAAATGGCACTTCGTCGTCACGCGACCAGATGAACGTGGATATATTGCGTGTCAACGTTTTTAACATGAAATATTCAAAAGAAATACTAAAAGACACGAAAACATAAGAGAAGAGAGGCCAATTGTGGAGTGGGGGGGGGGGGGCGCACATGTGTGACTGCAAAAACTGCAAAGTGGAAATATGGAAACGGATTATATTGACATCTACTTCCAAGTACCACTGCCTACTCTGCTACGCGCGGAATACAGCGTGATGTTGGGAAAAAAATTGTTTGAAAGCGCTAATCTAATGACCTCAATAGTTTATTCCAAATTGATAAATACTCTTTTTATTAGACAGTTTTTTTATCGAAGAAAGCTCAGGTAATATTACATAATGTTACAAGCTCTGGAATTAAATTACAAAAGATTTTACAGAAACCAGGAGTTTGAACTTTTGATAATATGCTTAGTTAAAAAAATCGGAAATCGAATCCACAACCGAATCGCGCTATAAATTTGCCGTCCCTGCGCAATGATGGACTCGAATAATACTTTAATGCTGAGATTTATACAAATATCTTTAAAACATTAGCAGCGTGACTTGCACGATGCATTATTGTATCGGCCGCGGCTTTATTGTACAGGCTATAGGGTATACCACCTCTGGAACATAAATCAGGGTGAATGTTCTATTTACATACATAATTAATGGCTGTATGTCACTCGCGTCTTTGCCTTATAAACGACAATTATTTTGTGTGACAATGTGAGGCTAAGAATAGGGTAAGGATATAAATTTAAAAATTTTATATATATATATATATATATTTATGTTCTTTATTGTATTGCAACTTGTCTTCTGTTCAGATTTTTGGCTACTGTTGTATAATTTTTGGATTTCCTTTTATATATTTTATAATTAGATTATATTCTTCCAGTTGTTGTTCTCTCAGATTTGATTATTTTTGTACGATGATGACATTTCTTCTATTAAATTTAATACGATCTGCCTTTGGTTTGGTCCTAAACCCAAACCTGTCAGTTTGGATTTGTAAGATCTGTAAGTATAAATTTTAAATCGCCAGAAAGATTAAGAAAATATTATATATGTATATGTACATATATAATTTTTTAATGCAACCTCGTGTCAGAACGAGAAATAGAAAATACTTCGCTACCGTGAAATTAATCGAACCCACAACCGTCGCGACTTTAGTCAAGCGGTGTGCCAAGATGCGAAGGCAACCTAAAACTATGATAGAGAAGATAAACAAAAAATAAAATTGGAAGAGGAAAACTTGAACAACTTTGATAAAAGCACATTCAAAGGTGTTATCTCATGTAAAACTTTGCTATGCTCGAAACTTTTACATACTAAGAGATTTTTGACGACTGCTGTAATAGGTCAGGTTATCAGCTCAGGCATACATATACATATACATATATATATATATATATATATATATATATAATATTATTTTATGCATAAAGAAATACTCCATATATAAATCATGTGTTGAATTGCAGAACCTAATGCATAATTTTTTTGATAAAATATGAAAAGTAATGAAAAATGTAAAGTATGCGACCAAAAACCTTGATGCTGTTTGGCTTTTGTTTTACTAGAGAATAATGAATACAATATAATATTACGTTCTTATAAATATTTTGTGGCTTTCCCGAGAAAGAAACAGTTATTTTTAATAAGGAAATATCCTTTCACAAAAACTCTTTAATGAACTCTCCTCCTACTGTCTTTGAGAGGCCGTTGGCTGAGAGCAGTTGACTGTTGCAGACACAATAGTGTTTCATTCGCATTGTAGTAACTACAATGCTTGCTTTTGTATTCATCTGATGGTTGTATTTTTAAATAGAAAATTAGTTATATTATTTTCTTTTTAGATTGTTTTTCTTCGATGTCGTCTTTTCTTACAGCGGAGTTTAGAATTTAATATACGTAGTAAGCCTAAGTTTGCTTAGTTGTCTCTACAAATTTAAAAACTAACTTGAACTTGAAATAAATACTTCTTTTTCCAATTTGCCCCTGTGACACAAATATATTTTCATATATTTAATAATGTAATTAACTGTAAATATACAAAAATAATTTAAATAACTATAGTTTGGATTATTTGAAATGTGGGAACAATAAAATAACATTTAAACTTTAAAAAAAAGCGACAGGAAGGAAAACTTCATAGTATTTAAAAACATCATAACTATATAAAAACGCTTTCAAAATAACGCTTTTAGTCTGTGTCAGCTTAAACCTTTTGACTCACTTAATCTCGTCAGCTTTTACAATATACGCCGAGCCAAAAAAGTTCGATGTAATAGTCAAATAAAAAGTAAAAACTTTAAAGTTCTCGATCACTCTTGTGGTACCTTCTTTCATATCCTCGACTACAGGGCGAGGTATGAACTATTTTCATTTCCTTGCTTTGCATACAAAAACAATCTGTAACTTAATATGATATGAGTTCTGCCATTTAATACATATTGGTAGTGGAGTACTGGTGCCGACGGAAAATGGAATGCCTTATGGCTAGCTCTTTCCTGTATATAGTAGGATTCCTTACATACCGCCCCATTTTTGCATATATACGAATATATTCAGCTCAACGTCGAGCTTTGAAAATAATGCATTCCCCCAAATGAGAATCGAACCCAAACCTTCGCGCTTACAGTTAACGTGCTCTGTAATAGAGGCCGTTTTAAATCACAATAGTTGATAAATTGTTCAAACAAAACACGTGAAGCATTTCATTGGTATTAGAATACAACATAAAGTGCGGGCTTTGGTCAGCGAACCACGCGAACCGGCGATTCCGATCAAATTATTTTTCTATTTTAGTTTTAGTTAAAATTGATAGTGACATGCCTTGAGCCGTGACTTTGTTTTAGGGTTTCGTATCTTAAAAGGCAAACACGGAACCCTTATACTTACCCTAATATTCACTTTATTCCCCGTCTCTCCGTCTATCAAGACGATTTATCTCGGAATAGCGTATAAGTATCAAGCTGGAATTTATATAATTATTGATCTCACAAAATACCAAACTTATAAGTCAACACAACTATTTATGCATCGATTTTGGATGAATGCCTTTTGAATGAATATCGCCACGTAATCAAAATCTATTGAGCACTTCCCGTTGACTTACAGTTATGAAATATGTCACAAAGTAAAAACTACAAATATAAGAAAACATAGTTATTTCATTGAAAAAAATAATTACAAACTTAATTTCTAATAGATTTCTTACAAAATAATGTATATGGTCCCAAACTGAAATGTTGACAATATTTTTAATATTTTAAATTCTCAATTGAGAAGCCTCGGTGGACGAGTCCAACTCGCACTTAACCGGTTTGAATGCTATTTATATATTATTTCTAACTTTATTATAATTATATTCCGTATATATAGTGATAGAAAAGTATTTAAGAAAAACCTAAGAATATATAACTATATAAAAACGTTTACAACGAGATATCGTTACATATTGAACAAAGACGCATCCGTCATGGCGCACGGGCACAGCGTCTGATTGCAAATACGACAGTTGTGGTTTCAACTCAAAGGAATAAATTATTTTATTGCCTTTGCTCTAGTGCACAAGATAAAGTGTGGCGTTCTGCCACTCCAAATGAAATGTCTAGCGAGAAGGGCGGATGGAGAACACTTCTACGCAAGCCCGTGAGGCTCGTAAACACGCACATTCATATTTTAGTGAGCTGAAACGAATTCATGAATTTGAACTGGTGTACAAACAGAGCTGAACCTGTCTCGAGCGATGCGTGTTTGTCTTTCAATAACAAATAACAGGCGAGTAAATACAGGCGTCGCAAACATGGAGCTGCTGTACAGTACACCTGTAGCCGTCGATCATTGATAAATTGATTACATGATCGTTTGGTAAATTAAACATATTTGAAATACTCTTTATAAATACTATTTTTCATGAAATAGTTTTATTATATAGTATTTATAGTATATATAGTATTTTTCATGAAGTAGTTATAGTACCTGTTATATCTATCTGTAATCCATAGTATAAATATTTTTTATATTTTAATTTATATTCATCCATCCATCAGCCTTTAAGTAAGCTTAAGCTTATAATTAAATATAATTCAATAGACAGCTACTAAATTAGCAATCAGGCAATATTGCTAGTACACGTTATTGCAAATATTTTTCAACATAATATCTTATTACACTACTCTGTATTATAACTTTATATAACTCTTTCGTGGCTTTTTATTTTATTTCCCTGGTTTCACAGACAAGTCGCGATGTAGGCTTCTACGATTCGACTTGCAAACGAAGAACTTAGTGACAGCATCCTCTATTCTCAGTACTTAATTATTTATATATGAGAAGCGTAAAGCGGTAATAAAAAAGAGTTTCATATTAACTAAAGGAGAGAATAAGTCTAAAAGAATATAATATGAGTGTAAATATACATTTATATTTCATTTAGATTTTTTTTTAAAAATGCTGAACCAATTGCCACAAAAATTATAATATATAAGACCCCCTCTGGGGTCTCTTACCCTGTTCGATAGATTATCAAAATCAATCTACTCAATAAAAAAAATGTCGAACTTAAACAGGTTTTTTCGTCGCTTAAAAATAAAATAAAATCTATAGTCTAACACAAATACAAAAGGAAAAGTATAACAATAGAAATAATAGTAAAACCCTAATCCTCTACTATTGTGTGTACTAACTACCAACGACCACGTTTTAAATTAGAAATACATATAAGCATTTTACGAATATTCGTTCCGATAACCGACCGCTTTGAATAACAATGAACTTTGACCTACACGGAACTGAGCGTCCGATTCTGTTGTATTCACTTTTATACATAAGTACATACCTATGTGTATATTATAATAAACAAATACTTATCACATTACATTTATTACGTATTAAGTTACAAAATATGTTTACAAGCTATAAGAAAACGTCCATGCGTCTATAAAAAAAAAAGAATTTTGAAATATTAATCCATTTAATTAATTAAAAGTTATACAGAAATATTTATATTATCGTAGCGTAGAAATTTTTTTATTATCTTAGCGATGTAAAGAGTCGTCTACGTTTGCATGCGGAGAGTTATGTTTTTATTTTAAGCTTTACATTGTATATCGAATAAAGTATTCTCCGAATAAGGTAGGATTCTCCCAAGTGCCAGACAAAGCCAGAAGCTTTTTTAAACACAATATTAATACACCAAATAAGAAATATAGCAAATGAGAAATATATCTCATCTGATCAAAACATAGGTGGCGTTGAGTTCCGCCACTCAATAGCCTATGCAACGAACTTGGAATTGGGTGGAAAGCGGAGTGTCTTGTATTTCTATCACTAAGTTCCCTCTGCCTATCTATCATGCGGAAAAAACCGTTTTCGAGCAATTTTTCCATTACTTATTATTACATCGTGGCATTATGTTCTTATCGTCAGTTTCCTCACGGAACTTCGAGACGTGATTTATTCAACAAAATTATATAATACGTCGGAACATTTGATAACGTCGCGACTCCCCTGAACGTGATAAAGGTGGTCAATACAACACCGGGAAATGTTACTTTTCATATTTCATTGCTCTAGAACTTTGATTTAGGTGAAATTTATGTTATACTAACTTTTACTCGCGGCTTCGCCTCCATACTTAAATGGAAATAACTACAAGTAGTATATGACATATTCTAAGTGCCAGAACTAGTTACTTTTTCTCTGACTGTTCTACGTAATATATGGCATATGACACATTCTAAATGCTAGAAGTAACTACTTCTTCTCTGACTTTTTTTTATGAAAGAAGACAAGGCGAACCTGATGGTCACCTGATGGTAAGTGATCACCGCCGCCCACGACTCCGTGCAACACCAGTGGAGCCACAGGTGTGTTGCCGATTGTTCTACGTTGGATTACAATGAACGATTAATGTGCGAAACGATTATGTAATCAATGAATGAAAAGTTTTAAGGACAAAATATAAAATATTTTATTACAAAAAAATTTATAATTTTAATATTATTAAAATATGTGTTTAGTATTATTCGATTGCGTGTTGAGTGCCTACCCTGCTGTGTGCGGGATACAGCGTGAAGCTGATTTTATTTTAGGAATAAACATGATATACTTATGTGCGTGTCCAATATCACCAAGTGGCTTGTCCACAGGACGAGAGAGTACTCGACAAGGCTACATTGTCGACTACCGTCTATACATCCAGTTGATGAAGAGCCCACTGAATCCGTATTCCAACGTCACTATTTATTTACCTCGTATTGTTTCTCTGAAACTCGCTTCGGTGTCCGATAGGTGTGACTAACTTCTGTAGAAATTGCATATGTTAAGAAATTATGATACTGATATATTTAATTAATAATGAGTTTCCAACTCTTTGTGAAGTGCCTAGAACATATATTATTATTTATATATTCAAAAATACTGTTATCTATACTGTTATAAATATATTACCTGAATGAAGTTTTGAAATAATAATAAAAATATATCTTAATACTGTAGTACTGTACTGTAGACTGACTGTACTGCTAAATTTGCTCTCCCTTTGAAGTATATAATAGTACTATATGAAATGGCCATTGTGTATTGTCGAGTGACGATGAAAGTGAATGGACACTTATAACCGATTGTACAATAAAATATTGACATCATTATATATTTTCTTATAGTAAAGCAAATTTTTATTGAACATTATTTTATAAAAGTAAGATCTTATACCAAAAACGTGACGACATTTTAAGACATTATTTTTGAAAATTTTTTTGTGAATTTGTGAATATGGCTGGAAGTTTTCACTTCACATTTACGTCGATAAAATATTTTTTAATACTAAGTACATTTACGACGAATGTAATAAACCGATCTGAAATTATTTATCGATTTCATCGAGGCGAACCGGGAAAACGTTTGTTTGTAAGCGCGATGGCTGTAAGTTTAGTTCCTATCCGGAAAAATTACTATATTTCAACTTTCAACGACATTGAGTTCTACCACCCACCAAGCAATGTCCCGAAAAGGAGTAAGAGTTTGTCCAGTAAAAGTTTGGAGAGTATGGAACGGAGAGCTGTAATATCAATATGCCTCTACTTTCTACGCGGAAAAACATATAAATCCGAAACATATTTAAAATATTCTTCGCCACACTACTTCGATATACGGCCTTATATATTTCTCCAATAAACTCAAGTGATTTCGTCGAAGGGCCCTTGTGATTTTGATGGAGCTCTATTGTTCAGTAGTATATGTTAGATTGGAGGATTGATAAGGGATTTTCTTAACGTTTTTTCTTATGAAAATCCCTTATCAACCCTCCTATCTCATGTATTTGATAAGAGAAAGCTAGTAAGTAATGTCATAGCATCTGACTGTAAGCATTACGGTTGTAGGTCCAGAAGGTCTACAGTCAATACTATAACTCATTGATTTCTTGAATTATGGCGGTCGAAAATTCAGATTTGTATGGAAAATATACAATAATGATTTTTTTTTATTTCACCACTCTGGTAGCAAAGTGTAGCGTTTATACCTCTACTTATTGATACTAGAGGAATGTCACAAAAGACAGCAGGACCTCCAGGTGGGCAGTTAAGAAGAGAGGTCGATGACGATAGACGAGGGAAAGAGGTGTAAAGATAACGTAATATATGGCGCCCCTTCTTTTTGGAAACTCTGGAAGGGGGACTCAGGACTCAAAATTGAAAAAATGTCCGCCCTTAAAGTCATAAGATAAATTTATTCGTAAACAAAAGACTTTACTAGTAAAAGAAATACTACATAATAATAAATGGTAACGGTAACGGTAACAGTCGATTTCTAGTACCAAGTCATCAATCAGCTAGCTCCCCCAAGTCGATTGGAGATCGACATATTCATTACTATATCACGAAAAGATATTATACCTTATGCACATATATATAATATATTATACATTATATATTATATAATTATGTCTTCCGTTAATTTTAAAGTATGGACTATTTAAAGACAAGAATAAGGGAAGGAAAATCTAGAGATTACATCTCAGATTTTTATTTTCAATAGTATGATAGTCGTAGACAAAGGCGTCGTTGACGCCTTTGTCCGCCACCACATGTGGTAAATGAAGTATTTTAACACTAGATGTCCAGCGCCTACTCCTCTACGCAAGAAAAATAGTATCAACATCACACATTTCTCCAAAACGACAACATAAATAAATATGTCTGAATACTCAATCCTTTAAATAAGCTTTTAAAAGAAAAGAAACTTGTATAAAAAATGTAAGTAATAAAATAGTACGAGATAATTTAACAGAGTTGATTAGCGCAGGTGCGGAGTGCAGCGACATCGTTAACGAAACTTTCACGAGTAGCTTCAAGTTAACAATTTTATGGAAAATATTTTAGGTTACAGCAAAAACTTTTTAAAGCTTCAGATCAATTAGGCTTACATTTGAGAATTGTATAAAAAAATATTGATATTTATGAATTCTTATTTTTTGATGATTTTATTTACTGCTGCTATATCCCGCATATTGTATAACAGACAGGGTAAAGCTAGTGTCAAGACACTCTCGCGGCTTTCTACCCGAATTTGAGACTTACTGACTATTAGAGGCGGAATATATATTCGCCGCACTTTGCCAGAATAAGATGATAAAATGACACCGTTCAGCGTCAATAAGTGAAAACATTAAATTATTTTATTACAAAATTTATTTTAAGAATATATTGCTGTTAGCAATTATTACCCATTTCATTATAAGTTAATTTGTCGTATATCAATAACTCATATTCTTAATTTTAACTTGGTTCTCATTTTCACTATTTGTTTTTTATACTAAAATATATTTCTATATTTTTTTAGTATTAGTGTAGGCAGGGTTACTCTAGGCTAGTGTTAAGACACTCCGTTCCCTACATGCCAAAGATTTTTTGTAACATTCTGTTTTGTAAGTAAACTAAGTAACAAGTGACTGTACTTAGGGCTGCGCATGGTGTCTTGTTTCCAGAACGAGGATAATAATTCATACCCTTCAGTGGTAACAGAACTTACAATCGTCGTAATAAGTTATAAATTTAAAGAACCCCTTACTTACGATGACGCAGCAGAAAAATATTGATATTTATACCTATTATTATTTATAAACCTTTGTTTCAGTATAACATACGTCGTAAGATTTTTACTAGATTTCTTATCTTTTTTTTTATCAGCTTCACGCTGTATTCTGCACACCGCCGAATAGGCAGAGGGAACTTAATGTTTACACACTCTGTTCTCCACTTTCTGCCGAATTCAGGAGGCATTGCGTGTTGAGTGGCAGAACTCAACGCTACGCTTTGCCTCGATCTTTTTTTTAAATATAAAATAATGTTATTAATGTTTATGTCACAAGAAATGCAACAATATCGCGGTGTAGTATAACCGTTATTACTTCACAATGTGCCCCATATAGCTGGGGGCAAATATTTTCCATACAGGCTTCCTTTGTTCGGTGTTTAGCGCTATAGCCCCGACTCGAGCGTTTTGAATAGACTTGGCACATTTTGTTTTCTTTTCATCGGTTCTTCGTTCGATTTTTCACGATTTTCAGCTGCATGTGGCAACACATTTACGTTGACTTTTTATAAACTCTAAGGTGACGGCTATGTAACATTATTTAGAAGGTTTTTTTTAATAAAACCATAAGTAGTTCATATCACACAGTTTATGCAATTTGTGTGAGATACAAGCCGGTGTATTTTTTTTATTAAAGATTTTTTTTCAGCTTCACGTTGTATCCCGCACACAGCAGGCAGAGGGAACCTCGGTGTTAAGAAACGCAGTTCCCCACTTTCTTCCGAATTCTGGAGGCATTGAGTGTTGAGTGGCAGAACTCAACGCCGCGCTTTGCCTCGACACCAGAGCAAAGAAAATGGAAATATAAACGTAAATAAATATTTCACTTCCTCGAGTGGGAATCGAACCCACAACCGTCGTGTTACAGTCACACCCTTGTGCCACTGAACCACGACGGCCTCGATTTTATTAAAGTTCAATATGTGAAAAGCATAATTTCATATATAATTTATTATCACCTATAAATACATTTACAAAAACAGCAATTAATTTTAAATGGGATGCAATTAAAATAACTCGTCATTCGTTCCGCGACACAACTCGCGGCTTTAATCAGTGGTTGTCACAACTCTGTATTAAACCGGCAAGATTGCAATTTTATTTTGTCTGTTATGTATTAACATCAATTAATCGATGGTGGAATCGATTTTATTAATTAATTTTGTGGCTTTATGGCGTCGTTGGGTTTTATATTCTACCCACATCCACACGCGCTTTCGTCCCCGTTGTCGTTATGTATGTCGCTTGATATACTCTAATTGCACGAGACGACATTGACACTTTTAACGCATAAAGTCTAGAGTTTTGCTCAATAGATGGACTAGACAGCGCAATAATATTTTTTTCTATTTTATTCAGTATTTTTCCAGATTTCTAGGTTCTTTTGGCCTAACTTAGATTTTTGCCTAAATTTGAGACACTGTGTGTTAATTCACAGATCTTAACGCCGCGCTTAGTCTTACTGGAAAAAGGTAGTGAATTTAATGTAAATTCTAGTTTAGACTTTTCTTTAATGCAATATACTTGATACATTTTAGGATTATTATCAGTGAATAAATAAATAAAGCTTTGATAAGATCAAATTTCATTTAAGGAAAGAAGAAATATATATAATATATAATAATTTAAAACATCAATTCACTATTTTTATAGAATAACAAAAATAATAAACTTAGTTAAGGTTGCTTAAAAAATCTTCCTTAGCGCTTATTGAATCATCGTTAATTGTCGAGTCTTATTTAAAATGAGAATTTCTTTTTAAAATCTTTTTATGTTCTAATGGCTTCTTTGTTCATTATTCTTTTGAGTTTCAAGCGAAGATATTTTATAGTTATATACTTTTTATTTATTTTACAAATATTAAAAAAAAAAGTAAGTGCCACAGACTAATTATATTTGTATGAATTCTATTTATTTTATTTTTAATATATTGAATACTTAAAAAACGTATGAGACTCGACTGATTAACAACCAAAACACGCGCCAGAATGTCCACCTAAATTAAAAGGCTGGAAGCGCGCAACTGGTATTTTACACGAACCATTTAAACTTTTGAGCTTTTCATAACTCATAAAATAATTAGTCTACACGAATAAAATTTAGTATATTTGTTTAAATCCGCTAGCTGGTAATGTATGTAAAATTTCAACAATTTTACTCAAACAGGGATAGACTTCAAGGCATAAATTTGAATTGGCTGTTTTTACCACCAGACATCAAGCCCAATACAAGCCTATTAGTCTAGTACAAAATGGAACTTCACTGACTTGCAAATAATATATTAAAGTCTGTAGTACAAACAAAATAACGGATGAAATTTAGAATTTAAATTTTACCCCGAATGATCTATAAATCTGCTATTCTTTTTTCGAAGAAATCGCAAACGACGCATTACTAACTAATTAACATCGGCTTGCCTCTCATTTTACATTTATGTTTTTGATGTAATTAAAAACACATAAGATATATTATATTACATTTGTACAAAACATATCAGAATAGTTCAATAAAGACGTAGCTTTATTAACACTAGAAGCGCCGAAGACTGACACCCCCCTTGAACTGCCGTCGTGACAAATTAGTCCCATTCTACTTATTATATTGGTTGTACCAACAATCAATAAGGCAAGAAAGTTATTATTAATGTAATTCGTAAAATATACAGACAATTTAATAATCTATTTAAAATCAAATCTTTATCTTTAACAAACATAAAAGGAGCAAAAACCAAAAGACTTACTAAAAATCAAATATTTCAAATAGGTTATAAGATCGTGACAACTTACTGAAAAACTCTTACAAAATTATAAGTTATTGAAATTAGTTAATACTATTATTAGACCAAGTAATACATTAATAATATTCTTCATCGGTGTATTTATTACATATATTTTTTGCCAACTGACCTATCTTTGACCATACATGGACTTGAGCGTTTTTCTGAAATTCAAGCTTCTCTTAGCCAGCTGATAGCTACTCAACAAATAAAATACCCATAATTATATACAATCGAACTAACGTATGGCATAAAAATGGGTCGGCGGCGTGTCTGGTGTTAATCTGCAATAATAAGTTTTAGTTAAGATATAGTAATTTGTCCATAATGAATCACCAAAGTTTCTCGACGCGATTAGCGACACGTGACGTGGCTTTATAACAGCGATACAATTATTTCTTAATAAATAATGTTGAGAATAAAGATTTTTTTGCTTCACTCTGTATCCCACACATAGCAGTGTAGGCAGAAGGAATATGGGAACCCATTCAATTCCATTCCCACTTCCGGTAATGCGTGTTGAGTGGGGGAACTCAACGCCGCACTTTTCCTCGTTACCAGAGCGAGGAAATGCAAATATTAAATATCTCAGTACCCGGTAACCGGTAGACCTTATTAAAGATCTAAATAGTGTTATATAGACACATCACCACTAACAACATACTAAGATAATAAAAATTAACAAATACCTTCCAGTATTAACTAGCCTTTAATATTATATTGCGTTTGAGATTAAATCGTTCTCATCCCATAATGTCTACAGACTCAACAGATCTAAGAATTAAACTAAGCTTTGAATATTCCTATCTATTGTCCCTTTTGTAGCGCAAGCTCTCAAAGCTCCCGGTGGACCTCATAGTGCTTGGAAGATTCAACTATTGTCCTTCTCGGTTTCTGGAAAAAGCTGTATTTAAGTAATGTTTTATATAACAAATTTGTAACACTTAGAGTTTAAATGGGGAACGTAGTGTCTTAACACTAGTGTCTCTGAATTTTAGGCTTAGCATAGTCAGAGCCTTTCAATCTGATACTTCACTTGAAGTAGCGGCTTTAATACCAAATTTTGCCACCCTTTTAAGGCTATTATTTTTTATGATTTAACAAGAAAATGTATAGCGTTCCTGAGATAAAGGGTCTTAACAGACAGACAGACGAATGGACGGACAACAAAGTGATCTTATGAGGCTTTGTTTTTGCTTAAAAAATACGGAACCCTAAAAATACTAAACATATTTCATTAACATGACGTGTCAGTTGTGGGTTTGTAACAATGGTAACTGAAAAAATTTTGACACTTTTGACTATTTTGACTCGCTCTAGAAAAAAGAAAAAACGCGATGTTCAGTACCGGTCTCCCCACTCAACACGCAATGGCTTTTAAAATGGGCGATGCGTTTAGAACTAAGTATCTTACACTAGACACACCGTTTCCTATGTGTTAAGTGCTGTAACTCCACACTATTGTTTGTTGACTAGAGCGGAGAAATGACAATAACTCATTCCCCCAAGTGGAAATCGAACCCAAAACCCTTTGCGTCCCCATTTGCCGCCGAGTTCTAGAGGCATTGTGTGTTGAGTGGTAGAACTCAACGTTGTATAGATTTATTTTGTGAAAACTTAAACTAAGCCACACATTATCAACCTCAATTATATTTTAAATTAATACACAAAAAAAATCGGTCTTCATAAATATTACTTCATTAAATTTAAATGTTTCATATTAATATCTCCATCCCTTAGGGCTCTCACCCTTCGATATATCTCACAGTTGTTGACAAACGCTGAGAGCCCGCGGGGTGCCTTTTACCGTTTTGAAGTATTCATTTTGTGTATAATCAAAATGTCTTTATTAAGTTTTTCATTATATTTACTTACTTAGGTAAGTTTTCAAGGATAATTTTGGTAGAAATAAATGAATACATAATTCCTCCATCCTTTCCTCCGAGTGGAGGGGAGTGGAGTCGAACTCACAGCCATAGTATTTAAAATTAGACAAAATGACGGCGTCTACACCCTATACGTATACTACTACTACTAAGGCAGAGGCCGTCGTGGCGCAAGCTTGTGGTCTTACCACGTGACAGTTGTGGGTTCGATTCCCACTAGAGGGAATGAATGATTATTTATTTATATTTTCATTTCTTCGCTCTGGCAACTGGGCAAAAACATGGCGTTGAGTTCCGCCACCCAACACGAATGCAATGCCTCGAAAAATTCAACGGAAAGTTGGGAACGGAGTGTTTTAAGACTAGGTTCCGCGGGATACAGCATGAAGCCGATTTAATTTTATTTTAATACTTGAATATAATATTTGAAATCGTCATTACTCACAAATAGTACACATAAAAATATATAACTGTGCATAGCGGCGATATTGAGCGGAAGCGATTGATATTGCAGGGAAATGAACGTGTCGGGGAGCTTAGTATTGCTATTTTAATGATACAGTTTTTTATGTTGTATATTTATCTACTTTCTTGACCTGTTTTCCTGATCTACCCTCGACATTTAGGGCTGGGGTCGGTTAATGGTATTACTAGATTAATAAAGTAATTGAATATAAATAAAGTTGACACAAAATGAAAAAATCTAGCATTTTTTAACATTTTTTGAAATTATCATAAATCTTTCTTCCTCATGAAGCTCAACATTTCTTGAATATATTATTTTTGACGAAAAAAAACTAAGAATTTCTGTATGCAATCCTAGCACTCTGGCAAATTAAGCGTCTCGTTCATTTTATTAAATTTGTTATTGTGACTCTTAGAATCATTGTTTATGACATTAAGTGCACGAATAACACGCAATCACTGTAAAATAAAACTAAAAGGTTAACATAATAAGGTATGTGTCATTTAATGAAAAATATAGATTGCTTTAGACTTCGACTGTATTAAAAACGAAATCAAATATCAGCTTCACGCTGTATCACGCACATAGCAGGTTAGGCAGAGGTAACCTAGTGTTTTAGTGTTCTCCACTTTCCGCCAAATCTGGATTCATTGCGTATTTAGTGGCTGAACTCAGCACTGCGCTTTGGTTCGACACTAGAGCAAACAAATGAATATATTAAATAAATATTTTATTTCCTCGAATGTGGATTGAACCCACAACCAGTCGCGCTTACAGTCACACTTTTTTTATGGAAAATGATCAGGCAAACGAGCATTCGGGTCACCTGTCACCAATCCGCCTATTCATTGAAAAAACACATTACAGCGATGTTTTTCTGTCTGCCGCGCTGATATGTAATACACCGGATTCAATGTACCGTCAACACATATTATTATATACTATAAAAAATAACAAGAATATAGGAAAAAGACAAAGTAACGCTTTCAAACTATGAAATCTATAGTGGACGAGTGCGGTCTGCACATTATTTGACGAGATCGCAGACTGATAACCTTATGTTTAATCACCTCTATAGAATGAATTTCTACATTGAAATAAATATGAAACTGAAAATAATAGCTCTTTAATAAATAAATACTTGATAATATTTAAAACTAATTATATTCATTTTAACACTTTAATACAATTTAAAGCCGATTTAAAAACAAATGTGAACTTCTATTTATTTATGATTAAATATTTAACTTTAATTAATTGTAACAGTTGGAAATTGTAAATCGTTTAAATCGTGCAAATATATTAAAAGTATAGTAGGACGTATACCTACATATATTAATTTGAAACTCTTCTGTTACTGACTGACAAGGCTAATAATACGTAAGTTCCTCAAATAATGTCTCCTACATTATGTGAAGCACCAGAAAAAGATTTCTCTCCAGAAAATGGATTATTTTTATAGTTCTCATAAATGAAACTGTAGACGGAAATTAGGAAATTATAAAGATCAAGAGCTTTATTTTACAGACAAAATGCGCTACCAATGTAAATATTAGCGTAAATATGTATTGTTTTTTTTTCTTCGCTTTGATAGGACTAATTTGGGCGTTGAGTTCCATCCTTATAAATATAGTGTGTAGAATTTAGACCTAAGGAAGAGAACTATAAGTGATTTGTCACTAGGTTCCCTTCACACCTCAAAATATGACAGTAATATTAACAGATCAACTTAAATATGATAAATCTTACGACATGTACTTACATGCAACTACATGGGTGCGTTTAGAAAACACAACCTAACCCGGTCCTCTTGGAAACCGTACGAGACTTAGAATTGAGCTTGGACAACTTCTAAAAGGCACGGATTCGAATTCCGTTACGTAAAAATTTTAAAGCATTTTCTAAATATATTTTTCTTTTCTTAGTGCAAATGTAAAAAATCTTCAAGTACATTTATTTACACGTTTCAAAAGTGAAGTGCATCATATGAGGTTGCATGAAGGGGAAGCCCGAGCTCGCGCGCCGTACATTAGCGTCACACGCTCCATTTGGACGTTTGTCATAAATGTGTCAACTTTCAGCTTTATGAGTGGAAACACTGAATTATTTAGTGCTCTTTTCAGAGAGAAAACGTTTATTTTATTATTTTTTATAGTTCTTGTTTGTTTCTTTCTTTAACCGACTCTCTATGGGTAGTAGGTTCTATATTCATTAACTATGTATATTTATGTACATTTTGATTAAAATTTATACAAATATTAACTTGCAAAACTTCATGTCACCAATTCATGACTCTTGAACAATATAATAACTTAAATTAATTCAAACTCAATTCATACAGAGCAAATAATTACAATAGTTGTTAAAGTTATAAAGTTTTGTGTAATTGGATAGCTTCAGAAAACTATCTCTTAAGGTCGTTTTAATGTAGCGTCACAAGGTCTAACTGTGTACACTACGGTTGTGGATTCGATTCCCACTCGGAGCAAACAATTATTTTCAGTTTTTCTCTCTACTAAGAGACAAAGCGGAGCGTAATCTTCTGCCACTCGATCCAAGTGTCTAAGAAATTAGGAATGGCGAGTTTAAACACATTCTGCCCACCCAGCTATATACGGTATACGGCGTAGAGCAAAATGCGACATTCAAATCCGCTTTAACATGTAACGTCTTAAAAGTACTGAAAACACAACGCCCTGTCACCTTCTGCCTACCCTGCTATATGCGGGAGATATGTGAAGCTAAAGAAAAAGCTTAACAGACATTATAAGCATTCAGTGGTATAATTCCATATAAACTTTCACTGGGAAAAGAAAGCTCGAAAGGTTTCTTCATAAAACCCCTACGACGTGAACTAGGCCTCTCACTGTATTCTGCCTTTACTCTTCTTTTATGTAAGATTTAAAAGGAGCCCCAGAGGTTGTATACATGATATCCATCAAGCAACTCACACTCATATTTGCTCTCATTCAAAACACTGTAGGGCAGGGCTTATGTTACGTTACGTAAATGTACAAAAATGCTAAATTACACATTTTTATATTTTGCTTCTATAAAAATATTGTAAGAGCAAGTAAATTTGGCGGTACTGTTTATATGTGGACATTTTATTTAAAAGCCGTTATGGCGTAGCGGCAGCGTCAGACTGTAAACGTGACGGGTTTTTGGTTCGTTTCCCATTTAGGAAAATGAGTTATTTTTATTTATTTTTCTGGTAACAAGATAAAGTATAGTATTGAAATTCGAACTTTATGAAATGTGTATCAGCTTCACGCTGTATCCCGCACACAGCAGGGTAGGCACAGGGAACCTCGGTGTTAAGACACTCTGTTCCCCAATTTCTGCCGAATTCTGGAGGCATTGCGTATCGAGTGGCAGAGCTCAATGCCGCGCTTTGCCTCGACACCAGAGCGAAGAACACGGAAATATAAACGTAAATAAATCTTTCACATCCTCGACTGGGAATCGAACCCACAACCGTCGCGTTACAGTCACACCCTTGTGCCGCTGCGCCACGACGGCCTCAATCACAAATATAAATAATGATTTTTATAATTTGCGAGTTATGTGGGTAACGGAGTGTCTTAATGTTAAGTTTTCTCTGCTTACCCTAATGCTACGTGCGGAATACAGCGTACAACTGAAAAAAAATCTTGTAAAATATAATGTAGAAAGAAATAACTTAAATGTCACGAAAATATTCTAAAAAACTTTTCGAATAGGTACATATTTTTTTACTCTTTAAGCCTCAGTCACGTAATACGATTTACATTATTTTCAACAAATTCTTTGAAAAATTATTCTTGTAGTAGACCTTTAGTTTTTTAAGCTTCACGCTGTATTCCATATATAGGGTAGGCAGAGGGAACCTGGGAGCCTAATGTATAGTGTACATGGAGCTAAAAAAAATTTCAAATAAAATGGAATCCACTACCATCACGTGTTCAACAAATTTTTTGTAAGTGTGTATTTTAAATATAATAAAAAATATATTGAAAATTTCAACGTAAATTAACAGAATGTGTAAAAATGCTGTGGCAAGCCAACGCGACCCGGTCCGATTGCGCGCGTAATTCGATAACATATTGTCATCTAAAGCAATTGCTCATCATTTTATAATAATATTCGTGGAATATTTTGAAAACCGCAAATCCTATTGAAAGCTGATATGGCGACCGAACACAAACAAATAATTTGAAAAAAAAACATATTTTACAAATGCTGTAAAAGATTTTTTTTATTAACTCTATACTCTGCATATTGCAGGCGGCAGTAAAGTAGGCGTAGGGAGCCTAGTGTTATACACTCTATTCCTAACGTTCTTATTATTTACCTTTGCCTTGCTTTTGTTTTCTTATTACAGTAAGGTTTTATATATATCTACAATAAAATAATTTTTATCAGAATTCGCCAGTTGTTTCCTATTTTCTTTTACCGTGCTATAGAAAATAGGAGTAGGAGAGAATCTACTTTAGAAACTCTGTTCTCCACTTTCCACAATTTTTCTCGGAAATTTCGTATTAACCCAACGCACCACTTTTTATTATACGATCAGGGGAAGGAAAATTATTTTAATATAATGAAGATCCCCCACATATGAGAAGATAAAATTTTATAACATTTTTTTCGTATATGTTTATTTTCTTTCCACTTAAAACTTTTATTTTATTTTAAGCCAGGTTTTAGTGTCGTTGCGTAAAATTTACATTTTGAGAGGAAATGGTAACATTTAGCTGTAATTCTGAAAAAAGTACGGACAATTTACCACTTTTTATTTACAATATGGAAATCGGATCGAATATTAAAAAGGACAGATGAAAAAAAAGAGCGCCTATTAATGACACGGTCATGGGTTCGATTGCCGATCAGGGAATGAAATATTTAATATTTTCACTTCCTCGCTCTGGCAAAGCATGGCGTCGAGTTCCACCAATCAACACTCAATGCCTTGAAAATTCGATAGATATTTAGTAACGGAAGTGTTTTAATAGGAGTGGTTTGTCTTAACATAACGTTCCCTCAAAAAATTTTCTTTTGCATGTGATATAATATATTTATAAATATAAATGATATGTCCCTCGCACGCGGTTATTGCGAAACTTCGTCAATATTTTCATAAGGCCTCGACAATCGCATACATCGCCGTCGTTATACCCTCTTCGAATTCCATCTTTCAACCTAAAGAATATAAGATTTATGAACAAATAATACTATTGAATTCACCTATCTCACGAATTTCTTTGATTATATAAATCGAAGTTGACTGCAAAAGATTTTGTTAAGAAAAGATATAAAATAATGTAATAAATTGAAATGGTGAAGGTGAACGTGAGAAAAGTTGTTCTACTGTATTTAGCTGTTGGATCCAACAGGTTGTTTTATATATAAGTTTTGCACAAAAATATATTTCACCTTAGATTTAAACTAAATTTTGTTTTTAACCAATAAAATTGAATTTTGAAGCCGTCGTGGCGCAGCGGCACAACGATGTGACTGTAACGCGACGGTGGTGATTTCGATCCCCACTCGAGGAAGTGAATTATTTATGTACGTTTATGTTTCCATTTCTCCGCTCTGACGTCGAGCCAAACCACAGCGTGGAGTTCTGCCAATCAACACGCAATGCCTCCAGAATTGGACAGAAAGTATGGAACGGAGTATCTTAACACGTGATTCCCTCTGCCTACGCTGCTGATTTTGAATTTAAGACACTTTTTTTCAAAAAAATAACTAAGTAAAACTGTAAGGAAAATTAAATATTTTTTTCTTCGCTCTGGTAGAGAAATCCCGATCTTAGATGTGTCAAGTTAAAAATAAAATGACAAATGAACAAACATTATAATTATATGTATAAATATTTGAATTAAAAATATTTCTAGTTGCTCGGTTACCTGTTTACAACGTCGGTCGTTTGATCATGGCTGATATTTGTGGGAGGTGAAATGAGTATTGACTTAGTTTAGATGTAGCTACCAACTATCATCGCGCCGGATAATGTGCTCAATGAAATATTTAAAACAGAATTCAAATAAACACCGTAGCGGTGTTGTGGATCGTTTAATATGATAATTGTAGATTCAATGCCAGTCACATAGTCCATCTCCATAAATACACTTCCATTCCTCCACTTTTTCGAGAAATTATGGAGGTTTGGCGTGAAGTTTGAAGTGGTGGAACACAACGCCTCGCCACCAGAGGGAGCAAAATGAAAATATTAAAATTTTATTTTCCTCAAATGGGAATCGAACCCACAACCGTCGTATTTAAAGTAGCATGCTTGACACCATGCGCTACGGCTGACTTCAAAAATACCAGGACTGATATTTTCTGAAGAAAAATATATCATAATACAATGTTTATATTATAAACAAGTTAAATAAAAGCCTGCAATATCTAACAAAAACTATTTGTTTCAAAATTCGATTTCTCCTTTTTTTGAAATGTGTGGACAATATTTTTTTTAACTATCGACCATTTTAAATAAAATTGAATTTTGTGAAAATCTTTTTTTCAATTGTCAACCGACGAAAAAATGGTTTGGTTTATTAAATTCTCTAGTCGAGCTGTATATATATTTTATTCAATTTGGATTTTGTAACATTAAAATAAATCTAGTTCCAGTTCTTTATAAAATTCAACTTCACCTCGTGTTAAGACACTCTATTCTCCATTTTATACTTTTTATTTTAATTCTTTGTAATGTAATCAATAAGGGTAACAAAACAAGAGTCGATGCCAAACAAACAAAAGAAATGACACTTCTTAAAAGTTTCTTAAAAAGTTCTTATTAGCATTAAACTAATGAAAATGGGGCACGAAGCGTGTTTCCATAAGGTTCCCTCTGCCTACTCTGCTGTGTGCGGGATACAGCGTGAAACTAAAAACACCGAACGGTTTAAAAACAATATTTTTATTATAAAATATAGGTGGAATTTGTATTATAAAATGTAGTCGATATAAAATATAAAGTTATATAAATAGTATTAATTATCCTCCATCTGCATTACTGTACGCCTGGCGCCAGCGCACCGATGACTCGTTCGTTGTATTGTTTCAGATATTCATATCTCATAAGCCTAAATGTAATATTACAATTATTTTGCACACTCATACCTCCATTACTTAGAATAACAATTCAGACGAAAGCAGGCTTTATGTAATAAGAGACAATATTTATTTTTATACCTTGAATTATGACCGTCGTGGCGCAGGAGAGCAAACGTGGACTGTAACTATGGTTGCGAGTTCTCACTCAGATTTTAGTTCTGCTACCAAGGCGTTGATATCCGCTACTTAACACGCAATGCCTCCAAAAATTCGGCGGTATGTGGGGATGGAGGTGTCTCAGGGGAAGGAGGAGGTAACACTAGGTTCCCATTGCCCACCCAACTGTATTCTAAATATTGGAGAGTAGAGTAACTTAATAACATGTTAATAATCTACACCTACTGCAAATTTTAGGAAAAGCTAACACTTTTGATAACGCTCTTTAAAACGAAATATTTCGTTTCTCAAAAAGTTAATTCAAATTTGCAAAAGTTTTATAGAACTAATACATACATACCAGGCAAAGTTATACTTAAATTAAATTCACAAAAAACCTTTTTAATTTCCAAAAGCTTACTCTACTTAAACGAGGGCAATTAAAAAAAATATTTCGCTTGCGCCTTTATTTAGCCTTAATCCTTTAGAAGCGAGGCATTTTATTTCTGAAACAACGTAATTTGTTAAATTTTACATTTTTATATTTCGTAAGTCACATTTTTTAATACTGATTGGAATTTGCGTTTGACTGCATCAAGCCTTATGAGCTTTGATATGGCCTACGATGAACACGCTTGTCTAATAAATTGACTCTCCTTTTGAAGACACCTGACCTCCATCCACACTGTGTGTCATAGGAAATACAAACGCTGGCAAAAAGTTCCATTTTCTCGTTTTGCGAATTAAAAATATAGACTCAAATTTCCACCATGGGCGTATGGCGTGAAGTTGTATTTATAGAGGTTCTATGGCAAAAAGGGGCAGGTGCATTGTGTGTCGAATGGCAATCAAACCCATAACCGTCGTGTTTACAGTCACACGCTTGTACCACTGCGCCACGAACACTTCAAGACATATTCAAAACTTTTAAATCATGAATGAGAGAGTATCAGCGTCGCGGATATTCTGACGCGTCTACTCGCGGCCCGAAATACCCTTCTAAATAAATAATCTGGATTAGAGAGGGCGGCGCGGCGTGTAAACACACGGACGCGTACAGTTACCGTTTATATCATGTTAGTTACGAGTTAAACTTTGTTTATTTATGCTGGACTTTTTGGTTCTGGTGGGATGGTTGATGCTATGAAGCTTTGGGAACTTATACGTTATAGGATTTTCGACTTTCCTTTTTTTTGGCATTTATGAATGTAGTTTCTTTTTGTAATTTCATGATTTACTCCGCTTGCAGATCTAAGCAGAGAGAACCTAGTATGAAGACAATACTTTCTCCACTTTCCTATCAAGTTATTCAATCCCATCAAGCTAGTTTTAAAGGTATAGCGTGGAACCCAACCTCATGTTCAGTTTATTATATGAGCAAAAAATTATACATTTTCCCAAATCAGAACCAAACACACAACTGTCGTATGTACAGTCAGATAGTGTGCCACTGAGCCGTGAAGCCCTTAAAATTATATTAGTCTAATAAATGTACTATATTTAGTAGAGTTAGTAAATAAATTAAGATATTCTCTTTTGACCATTTACAATTCTTAGTGTTGACGGTAAACATTAATGCTGTAAGTAAACTAAATCATATCTAAGAGAACTACCGTCCACACTGTAGTTGTACTAAACTAAGTCAAACTAATATTAATATCAAGTCTCGTTGTCGCCGACTAACCATACCTATACTTGCATACGTCTTTTTCTACTTTATTTTTTTATATGTAGTTTTAATTTGGAAATGAATTATACATTCAATTGAATTATTGAAATAAAAAAAAACAATTCGTAGAGATAATTTACCAGTATCTTTTTTTCTTTTGTTCACCAGTCTTCCTATTTCAGATACTTCCATTTTTTTTCTTCACTTCATAGTTTATCCCGCACATAGTAGTATAGGCAAAGGGAACCTTTGAATCTAGTTGAGTGGCGGAACGCGCTTTGTCGCGTTACTAGAGTCAAAAATAAAAATACTAAATATTTCACTTCTCAGCTGGGAATCGAACCCTCAACCGTTCGCATTTTCGTACGCACGCTAGTGCCGCATCAGACGACTGGCCTCATTACTGTTATAATTAAATCCGTAGTTATCGTAATTTTCATAGTAAATTGTAGACCAATTACATATTATATAATAACAGATATATACGAGGCCAGTCGTGACGCAGGGGTAGAAAGAAGTGTGTGACTGTAAACGCATTTTACTGTAACCGTTTTTTATATACTGTTTTGGGTTCGATCCCCACTCGAGGTAATGAAATATTTATCTCTGGTGTCGAAGCAAAGCGCGGCGTTAAGTTCCGCCATTCAGCACACAATGCCTTGGAAATGGAGAACGAAGTGTTTTTACGCGAAACAGTGTGAAGCTGATTTTTTTTTATATGTACTACTACTATATATATATTTGGCTGGACCGGGAATTTTTAATATAATAGAATAAACATAATGGATGCTACAAGGTATTATATAACTCCTGTGTTCATTTTAATGACTTCAACATTTATTAGCTATTAACTACTAACGTTTAACGCTAATTACATGAATATATTATACGCGTAATATACATATAATGCGACGATAGCAATCAACATAGGTACGTTTTAAATAACAACGCTGTGTAAAATATTTACCGCGGTAACCGCGACAGTTTGTGGATTCGATTCCGACTCGAAGAAAAACAGTAATTATTATTTTCAATTTTCTCGCTCTGATAACGAGTCAAAGCGCAGTGTTGAGTTCCACGTGTTGAGTTCCACTCAACACGTTTGAACGAATAAGGGAGAACGCAGTATCTTAACATTAGGTTCCATCTCCTAACTACTATCTATGTGAATAAAATCGTGAAGCTGCAAAAGTCCTATATATTTCACTCCCATATACCTGTTATATTCAGAGATATTCAGTGATTAACTACACATTTAGGACTAAAAATTGAAAAATATGTACAGCCTGACTGAAATCTCTTTATAAATCTTTACAACAACATTCAAAAGCTGTAGTAAAAAAAATTTCAACTGATAACATTTGTGCAGTACTGACGATTTCCTTAGATTGAAAAAAAATGTAACTTCTCAGTTGATAGGTTCTATCTGCTTTCCTACCTAAACGTGGATAAGGCTTGATGATAAGTAATAAAATTTAGAAAACCGTAATCATTCAGTACTTTCTGTACTGTAATATAAATAGCAAATACTAAGAATGGCTTTAAATTTAGTATGTATTGTCGAATAATAAATTAAGCTCAACTTGAAAGTTTCTACAAATATCTTAGACTCAGTTATTGGATTTGCACTCAAGAGGCTTACGATACAATTATAATAAACTAGCGGCCGCGGTCGCGGCTTCGCCCGCTAAAACTACATGATTATTCATTTAACAAACAGTTCTAATATATATTACTTTAATACATATTAATGTAATAATAAAAATGTATTCTCCTTCTGTACCTCAACGTATAAAATTCTAAAACAAAATGGGGGTGCCAAATCCTAAGTAAGCGTATTTAACAATAAGTGTATTTAAGCGACATTGTCTATTAAACCTAAAAAAATCATTGTTGGTAATAAGTATAAAAATATCATGAACTTAATTGGTTTACGTGTTTGTTATACGTTAAATAATATAATTGGAGTTATTTATAATTTAAAGCCGAAATTTCGATCACTGCAGGAACACGTGGTCACAGACAGACCACCGTGTGTAAATACTCGATATGAATCTGAACAGAACTTAAATTTATCATATTTTAATTAATTTATAAAATATGTATTTTTGTGAAGCGGTAAACAGTAGATTATTTTTGCCTACCTGATATGCGCTGTAGCTATTGTAGCTGAGGCCAGTCACTACTGGCGCAGAGGCACAAGCGTGCCGCTGTAAGCGCAACGAGTTGTGAGTTTGTTTCCATTGGAGGAAGTTACATATTAACATTTTGATTTCTTCATTCTGGTAGTGACACAAACCGCGACTAAGGGAAATCAACAGTTAGCTGGAGCATTCGATATCAGTATTCTGCGGAAAGAGGAGAAGGGAATTATCTTAATAGGAACAAAATGATATAACACTAAGTTCTAAATTTCTTCAATATTTCTTCAATTTAATCTTAAGCTTTTGTAATTCCCATTTTATCTCAACATTTTAATCGTTTTATAAAAAAATATTATGAAAATAATGTATATTACTAACTAAATTTACCTACATACATAAAAACATATTACAGTTGCGGCCAAGATTCACCACGTACTAAAACACGTAATGTTCCATGAAAAATATGAAATTTATTTCGTTTTTCAGTATAATTCGAGATATTTTTGGCAAGGAGCCTTGTACGTACGTGATCGGTCTGGCATAGTCTTTGCTTGTACTGGTTAATGGAATATACTATATGGAGGAACTTCTAACTCTTGAAGTATTGACAAGCTTCATAATTTCCCTCCGGCACATCTGTTAACAAATTTCATGTAACATTTACGTATTACAATATTTATATAGGTGATTTATGTATGGTATGTAATTTTAATATTTTTGTTAGGAAAAAAAAGCATGCAGCTTCACCCTCTATCCTGCAGGGAACTTAGTGAAAAAACACTCCTATTCGCACTTTACGTCTGATTTACCAAATCTGGCGTGTTGAGTGGTCACATATCACATTGCACGTAAAGTGCAATAAAATGTCATGACAGGGTTTAAGTCCAAATATTCATTTATTTAACAAAATATAATATTAAATAATCCTAAAATTATCTTCGTCATCATCAAAATGTAATTTATAATCTTATATTATATATTTCTCATATATAAATTCATATTTTTAAAGCTTCACAACAATATAGCAGTTTACCAACAATTTCCACCGATTTAGCGTTTTTAAAATCAGTACTACATTGGGTAGTCGTGTTTCACTACGTGAGGGGAATAGCAACCCTCGCAAGTAACGTGTAGAGATGGGATCGCTGATATAAAACGGGATAGTTTTAATTCATGAAAATATGTCAAGAGAATACTGAATATATTGTAATGTCGCCTTTTGTTTGTCATTTTATCTGATTATTAGGTTTGTTACTGGATATTATTGGAGATTTATGTTTGTGAAATGTATATTTTGTTTTTTTTTTATATATATACAGAATAGGTTGAAAAAACGAAGTGTTAAAACACTATATCCCACGTATAGAACGGTGATTTACAACACCGGCGAACAGCGAATCGGACCCAGCGAACTGACTATCCTACAAAAGATGCGTTACTTGGTTTTGGCCTTTACTGACGATATATTTCTTTGAAGAATGTATTAATATGTATCCATTTATTTGCGTAATAGCATGTCAACTATATTGATCTACCTAAACATTGACGACCTTCTTAAGCATTTTAATACGAAAATATTATCTATAATAAAAAAAACTGGCCAAATGCGAGTGAGACTCGCATACTGAGGGTTCTATACTGATTTCAGGGTTGTATGTTGTAGGGATACAAGGGAAAACAAGATAATTGCTCTTGACAGACGATAGACTGACAACAAAGTTTAAAGTGAGTTTTTTTCCTTTTGAGGTACGGAACCCTAAAAACTCTAAAACTAGGATTATCAAAACCAAATCTAATCTACACCTTACGGTTAACAGTTTTATCTTTAAATCTTAACATCGCTATAAAATCGTTTGATGCAACACATTATCACACATTAACATAAACGAAGGGGCAATCAAAGTTATAAGTAGATGCAGGCGGCGGCGGGCAACGACTCTTCTAAATTTAGTGAGAAAAACAATCTCGATATATCTGGAGACGGCGAATGTAATGCCTTAAGACGTTAAGTATAGCTTCATTGAGAAGTTGGAACACCTGTTGGCGAATACCTATGGTTTATCTTCTTTTTTTTCATCTTCCGTTTACCTTCAATTATGTGCTACTTTGTACTAATATATGCGCTTGGTGTACGGACACAACGTCGAATAATGTGAGGTAAGATATGGTGTTGGCATGGTGTTCTAAGTTTGAGGCTGTCATCAGAGGCTAAGCTGCATTATTATAGCAGATGTGTCTGTTGTAATATGAATATAGGTCACGCGACCGGCCGTGGGCCGTGGGTCCGATTAACACTCCAGGAAATGAAATATTTAATATTTTCATTTCCTCGCTCTAGTAACGAAGCAAAGCGCGGCTATAACTTCTGCCACTGAACAAGCTATGTCTCTAAAATTCATTGGAAAGTTGGGAACGGAAGTGTCATAATGGTAACGGAGTGTCGTAATTCTACCCAGGGTCCCTCTAGTGACAAGTAAATTAGTAACAAATGAACTTTAATAAAATGAATAGCAAAAAATCTTCAAAAACAATACCATAACAGTGTCATGACATAATTATACAAATGCAATTAATATTGAATGGATATCTCAATCTACTTCATATTATTGTAAGCTAGTACACTTAGCAAATAGAAGCAATGGGAGGCAAGTAAAATCAAGTGAAAGCAAGTGGAGGCTAATATAAACAAAATATCGGGTAATTGCAACGGGTAAATTGTCTGTGAACGGGACGCGAGTGTCTTGCGAGATGAAGCCAGTATCCAAAATGGAAGCTGCCTTGAACCACAAGTAACAAGTAGCTATGTTGCTTAGTAAAATCAAATACTTGTATATTTTACTTTTGTTTTAGATCATCTCAGAAAAATAGTGACATTTTTTTATTGTTTTAAAGGGCTTACCATTGTTTTATAGCTATTTAGTATATACAATGTTATTATTTAAATCGCAGGGTAGGCGGAGTGTTAAGACACTACGTTCACAGCTTTCCACACTTTATCTTATTACTTGACATGGAATCGAACCCACGGTCGCGTTTACAGTCAGACACGACGCCTGGAAAGTAATTTTTATTAAAGTAAATAAATAAATATATATTTATTCCATAACCGCTACCAGCTATAAGTTGTGGCACACTATAAAAGTGCAGTGGGCTGCCAAATTGGTGCGATTTGCCTCCGTTGCGAATATATTTGGCTGATATTACATTTACACTGACTAACCTAATTTGATACTATACCGTCCGCCGCCGTCTTCAGTACAATGCTTGTAATTGATAACTGAATTACTTTTATATGTGAAAATATTATTAATATATAAGAATTATATATGAGAATAATGTTACAGAATGTAGAGTAATGTAATAATTATAATATTCATGTTTTAAAAACCTATTAAATATATAACTAACAAAATTAATTATCATCTCAGTTGCACCGTCTAATGTCACTAATTGAGCAGTCCAAAAAATCTAGTTCTAAATAGTAACATGTTTGATGTCTTCAATCTTTCGTTCTTTTTTTTTTTTTTCGTTAAGACGATCAGTTTCCATTAAGACACTTTCTTTTTTTACACTTCCCGCCGAATTCTGGATTCTCCATTTCCTCGAGGAACAAACGCACAGCCTATCGCGTTTAGCGTCATACGCTTCAACTGGCCCCAAAGAATTGATTTAAGATAATAATAATTATTATTATTATAAAAAAAGATAATACAATCATGCTATAATTAATAGTAGACCTACATATCAGACTTTCTCATTCCACTATACACAGTAACCACTCTCGAAAATTAAGCTTAAATCTGTTGCACCATTAATATCTAACATTCCCTGCTCCTGTCTCTCCAGCTCTGTCTGTAAACAGCATTGTTCGACTCAAAATAGGTTTCTCAAAGCACCACTCACGAATAGTAATAAATACCAAGTGAACTAGGAGTAGACTATATTCTACAGTAACATTTTCTAAGTTTATTATAAAAACACAAACAAAAAAAGTTTATTATAAAAAAAACTTTAGGCTGTATCCCATGCAGAGCAGGGTAGACAGAGGGAACCTAGTGTTAAGACATTCCGTTCTCCACTTTCCTCTGGATTTTTTTCCCCACTCTGTTAAGAAAAACACGGAAAATGAAACGAATAGCTAGATAACTAAAATAAAAGCTGTATATTGCATTCCACAGTTAGTTTTGTTAAAAGAATAAAGAGACAGCGAAGCGATGTCCGACAAGAACAAATTAACCGCAAATGTAGTTGAAAGAAAATTAATTAGAGATATATACAAAAAAAATATTATGAAAAATCTTAGACTTGATGTATTCTAAATAACCCTAAGCATTTTAATTAAGCTTCAAACTTCATAACTCTATAGACTTTTTAGTAGAATGTTGTTAACAACATTGAAATGAAATCGGAGCAAGGTTAGCGCTGAACGTGGAAAAAGGTTATGACTATTAAAAAAAAATCCACCGCCATTATGGAGAAAAATATCAGAGATACTCTCTGCGTGCATTTTTCAGGTCAAATTAAAGCTTCGCTTTAGCATGAGATTCATTTTTAAGCGAATAAAAAAATATATTGGATATGCCAGTATTTTTTTATATTCAGACAATATATTCCGTGTATTGTATCGTTCTGGTATTGGATTCTACATTCATTTGATGTTTCATGAGAAATTTAAAAAAAAATGTGTATTCTAATGTGGCCTTGGAATCTTTTTCAAAATTATATGAAAACAACACTAGAGGCCGTCGTATTACAGCGACGCAGTGTTTGACAACACGAAAGTTGTAGGTTCCATTCCCACTCAAGGCAACATTTATATTTTTATTATTTTTAATATCTCAAAGTGCCACGATTGTATGTGTCACTATAGAGTAAAAGCAAAAAAAAGCAAAAAAAAAACGGAAATTTATAAATAAATCCTCACGATCTAAAAAGCAAGATAGAAACGTTCTCAAAATAAACCTTATAGATATATAATTATTGTCACTCATCACAGTACATTAAATAAATGTCCAACATCATAAAAACAGAAGAAATAGAATTATTATGCAAAATAAACAAAAAAGTGAGTAAAGCGCATATTAAAAATAAATACAAGTCCTTTTGTTTGCATTTTAAATGTAGAGACATTGTTTCTGTTTTAAAACACTTGCATATTTTTATAGAATCTAATAATAAATGTTTATTTGGTTTTAGTCATCCTTATACATTTGAAATGTAAATCCGTCAGTAAGTATGGAATTCTGGATATGATTAAAGATTTTGATTATCTTCTCTATATGACTGATTTCTATATTATTATTATTATTTTATTATATTATTATTATTAGCTTCGCACTGTATCCCGCATATATGCAAGGTCGGCAGAGGGAATCTAGTGATAAGACTCTCCGTTCCCCATTTTCCGCCGAATTTTCATTACATGCTAAGATGAAAAAAAAAAACTTAAATAATATGGTAGAGTAAAATACTATGGTAGAGGCGAGTAGAGTCGGGTGTTGCCGCCGGAGCTGACGACTTGATTATTTGCCAAGTACATGCACTGATTTATTTAACGAGCTTCATAAATCATCCTTTGGAGTGATAAACTTAAAAAATGTATTTTTCGTTGCGTTTTGTTATCTTAATAGCTTCAAATATGTAATGGTCATATTGTAAGTGGCTGTATTTCATGGTGATGTCAACATTCATAACTATTTTAATAATATCATTTTTTTTTATTATCCAAAGCCTGAAATAAATAAAAAAAACGTGAGTAAATCAAATACTTTTTAGAAAAGTTATAAAAGTTTTATTGTAAAAGCTTCCCAAGAGACGCGGATTCACATTTTATTGGATTTAAATACACGCCTCTTGGAATCCTTCCTCACTTTCCTTCGTTTCTTTAGGCGTTGCATTTAAAGTAACGGAACTCAACTCCGGATGCGCCGCTCAACTGCCATGATACTAGAGCGAGGACATAAAAATATTAATTATTTAATTTACTCGAGTGGGAATCGAACCCACAATCTTTCAACCGGAACATACCAAAAAAATTAAAGCGTATTATATTAGCACGTCCAACCAAACAATCTCTTCAGCTTTATAATATTAGTGTAGATTAATATAACCGTCAACAGCGAGTGTTTACGTAATAACAACAAAATCTCTTAATAATTTATAATTAGAAACTATATCAACATACTCCATAGGATTAACGCTCGCTTCGTAATGAAATATTCAAATTTATAATTATACCGACGACAAGTTATTAAGTTAATACATAACAGCTTCATAAACGAAAACTAACAGCCTACCTCTATGTATAAATAAATGTATGTATACACATATGTATGTGTCGACAAATATAAATCGAGTCAAGAGGTAAATTATGTATAAAACTTTGAAGGCGTATTATTAAAGTATTATTCCATATTCAGCATAGAAAGATAGTTATTTAGAAAATGTAGAAAAAATATATTTTTATACATTTTTTAAATAATTTATAATGTATAGCAGAGGCACAACGGAGCGATTACGCAACAAGTTCCGATTCGATTCCCGTCTCGTGGAAATGAAATATTTAATACTTTCATTTCCTCGCCCTGGTACCGATGCAAAGTGCGGCGTTGAATTTGATACTTTTGTACAAAGTAGTAAGATATGTATTTTAATTTATTTATACTACATTTTGACAACATCAATTACTATTCTAAGTAAAAAGAAATCTTTAGACGTTTTGGGCAAACTTATCTTATTCTGATTCTATTTCAATACTTTAAATTAATACTTTTGGCGATCTATTCGGGCTTTGGGGCGTCAAAAAGGTCTCAATCAAATTTTGTCATGAAAATTTTATTTTTAATTAAAGTTCAAAGCGCAAGTTGGTGATTGAGTTACAGAAGCTAGAAACTAAACTTGCAAGTAGCTCAATAGCTCGAAAATTGTGCGGTTCACGCCACCGAAGTATACTGTATAATCTACATAATATATACTACTACATATATACGATATAAGGCACGAGCTTAATCGTTTTTCTACACATTTACTAAAAGTTCGTACGACCCATCACGCTAGGGAATGAGCGTTTTATTTAATATATGTATTTATACCTCAGTTTTAACACAAATAATAGATGATGAATCTAAATATAACGTAAACGTAGTTAATGGTGTAAAAATATAACTTTCCGATTTACACTCGTCTTCTCTCGTAGTAAAATGTTTACGCTACCTTGAACTGTACCGATAAATTATTATATTAATATTTGCAAAACAATTGTTAGTTTACATTCTACTAATCCTCCATTCAAATATAAATCACAAAAAAATATTTAGCTTCAAGTAGTGCAGTAAAACTATACGAACAATGCAAAACACATGACCGGAAACAGTGGCGGAAGTCAGTAAAGTCAGTCCAACTTATTTCCGCTGGCTCGCTGGCCACTATGCCGTGTGGATCACAACGTGCCCTGAGTGGCGTCAGGTGCTCCAACCATCCTGATTGATTCACACGCGAGCTGTCACCTGCACCGTCGCTCTAAATTCCTATACAAGGGTTAAGCGAATTAGATCGATACTCATACTGACAACAAATCTAGGTTATTTGGACAAAAATGCAAGTTTGCGATCGCGTGTGATACGCTACGATAATATATAATGCGAGTGGAGTCACGCCACGCCGCTTGCTTACTCAGGAAAGGATGAAATTCAACGTTCAAATATAAACAAAAATATGTACATATAAATGAATAGCATATATTCATCTTTTATCAATGGAGGCCAGTCGTGGCACAGGAACACAAAGTGTGTGTGGAACTGTTGTGGGTTCGTTCCCGCTCGAGGAAATAAGATATTTTATATTTTAATTTCCTTTCTGCGGTAACAGCAGGCAGCAGAAGTGACAATCGGAAAACCCTTGAAGCTAAAAAAGACGCAACGCAAGAACAGTTCCCCCATAAAGCTGTGTCCAAGCCGCAAAGTGGATCCCCGTCGCGTCCGCACTCCTAATTGAATTACATGACGCTCATCCACTTATCGGAAAGAGCTTTACCTATATTTGAATTTAAAAGCACTCGAGAAAATCGAGAGCATCTTATTCTTCTTCCAAGTTTTGTATCAGCAATGTCGATTCCGGCATAAGACTACTTCACTTGAGAGCATCAACATCTAAATCCTTCGTAACTCCTCTCGTGTAATATTGTTAGTATTGAGAGGCTGTAGCTACTATTGTTTTATGATTTGCCCTCATTGTACATTGTATGAATAAATAGAGACAAAGGCTTCAACCAAACCGAGCCCTTAATTCGTAATTTGTATCGGAATCACGTTGAGATGACACACCTTATTGAATTTAGCGGCGCCCTCAAGGTCGCAGTCTCGCCGCTCTCGCCTCGTAAACAACGACTCTGAACGTGTAATTGCCGCAAATACAAGTAAACCGGCGCGGCGCTCGAGTCGCTGAATGAATTGTTTCAACATAATTAATATATAACATTTAAAAAATATGTTACTTTAAACTATGAAATTATTACTCACTGTATATATGAGGTGGCGTCGTGGCTCAATGACACAAGGGTGTGTAAAGCGACCGGCTGTGGGTTCAGTCTCCATTCGGGTAAAAGAATTCTTATTTAATAAAATGTAAATATCTTCACTCGGGCAAAAGACAAAAGCTCGGTTTTAAGTTCAACCACTCAACACGCAATGCCTCGAAAGATTCGGCAAAAAGCAAGGTATGGAGTGGCTTAACCCTAAGTTCTCTGTGTTTACTTTGCTGTATGCGGGATACATGTAGTTGTATTATTATTATTATTATTAATATATAAATTAGGTATGTTTATTAGATTATACATAGATTTTCAATTATCTAACGTAAGCCTTTGAAAATAGAGGAAATGTTTGTAACTTAATAGAATTTCGAGTTACCCGTGTGTTAAATCCAAGAAGACAACTCAAAGCGATGGAGCGTGAAAATGAGATACAAAGCAACTGACGCTGACATCGAATGATCTATTGGTATTAAAAGACGAATACAATGAGAAATTTGGAGGATTTTTTTTTTGGAGGAAGGCCTATTGTTTTCAGCTTGACAGTGTATTCCGCTTGCAGCAGGGTACCCACTTACCACAGAATTATGGAGCCTCGACACCAGAGCAAAGAAGTGTAAATATTAAATATTTCGTCTCTTCGAGTGGGAATCGAACCCACAACCTGTCACGATTATAATACATGCTTGTACCCCTGCGCACTAGTGACCTCTATCGCCAGAGCGATTGGCCAAATTAATAAATACTATTTAAAATAAAAAAAAATATAGTCATAAAATAGACAAGAAAAGGTTTATTACCTCCAAAAATATTAAATGCATTTAAACTTCTCCTCAGTAAAGTAATAGACAGTCATAAAGCCAAATTGGTGCACATGGTGCCAATATCCGAACCCATAAGTCCTTTGTTAGAGCTTCACTGATAAATGCGTAAATCTCCCCTGGACTTGTTTACAACCCCTTATTACTTCGATATTAATCGAGACGAAAATCTCATCATAACGTGCTTATGCCTTACTAACTGCATGTAGGAGGGGAGAGATTGATTTATATTATGGATGGGATAGAAAGTAATTTTCTAAAGGATTTAGGTAATACCAAAGACAAGCAGGATGTTTTCGATGTTCTATTCACGTTATTTATAAGAAGTATCATAAGTTGTATATGTATATTTTTTTATCAGGCACACATAGCATGGTAGACAAAGCGAACCAAGTACTAAGACACTCCGTTCCCCATTTTCCAGTGAAATCTAGAGGAATTATGTGATGAGTGGAGGAACTAAATGCTGCGCAATGCCTCGACAGAACGAAAAAATTAAAATTAAAATAAATATGTCGTTTCGAGTGGGATTCGAACCCAAAACCAGCCACTTAACTTCACACACCAGCCATTTATAATTAACACTTGCGCCCCTGCGCCTGATATTATATTGCCTATTCCAAAAAATATCCATTTACATTCATATCATGGACCACCACAAATTCACCATAGGAAAGCAATAAGGCAAATTGGTGCACAGACCAGCCATACGTCCTGGTCGAAGTAAATCTCATCGTTGTTTACGATCGCCCCTCATTACGCCACGATTGAATCCCTACCACTCCCACTAATCACGAGGGTGCAGTAAATAAGGGGAGGACGGATTACGGGATGTTAAGCATCAAACAAGTTTACTTACTTTAGTTCTTTTTTTTTTTGGTTTATTAGTAAATTTTAGTTATGTTTATTTGATAGTATTAGTTAAACAAAGTAATTTAATTTAGTTAAACAAGTTTTTTTTTTCATATAATCGATAATATATATTCAATGCATTCTTCTTTATTTTCAACTTGAATTGAACGCCACATGTCTGTGTTTAGTTAAAATAATATAAAAAACATATTTCGTAGACTGGGAATCGAATCCACAACTTGTGCCACTGCGCCACGACGGGATTCTGTCCCCAGTAGCGATAGGCCAAATTGATAGATAGTTTTTGAAATAAAAAAATAGGCAAGCAAAAATAAAAATACATGAGTTATATGCCTGTACGAATATGCTAAGAATATTTAGGTAATTTTACAGTGAAAGTAAATAGAGTAAAATCTCATAGTGAAACTGCAGTAGGCAAATCAAGTGCGATATAGAATGTGCCAATTAATTCTACATACAAAATGCCAACACGACGATTTTTTGATATTCTAATATAATAAAAAAAAATCACCAAACAATAACTTTTATAATACAGTAATAAGTGGGGAACGGAGTGACATAACACGAGGTTTCCTCTGCCTACCCTGCTGTGTGTAGGATACTTATACAATACACTACAATACAATATAGATTTTTTTTATAAGTAGGTCTTGAAATAATAAAAAAAGTAAAGGAATGAAATATCCATTTGCTTTATTGAATCAGTATTCAAAGGGCGGCGCGTCACAGCTGGTTGATGCCGCGATATTGCTTGAACGACCCGCGTCGGAACACCCGACTCTGCCCGTACTAAGCTATTCAGCTAGTGATACCCTAAAACCTAGATTTGTAGAAACAAAAATATTATATTAATTAAGCTCCTGAAAAGTTATCGGAATTGAAGTTATCAGTAATGATGATACCATGATCCCATAAAAAAAAAAAAAAAAGTTCTACATGGAGGCATGTTAGATTTAGTAGGAGACAGGGACCTCTCTCGCTACCCTGCTAGGGGGCCTTCTTTTGGTTCTAAGAGATATATTTAATCTTTGTAAATAAATATATAAATAACCTTGAATTTATCTTTATAATTAATATATTTTTAAGACTTATTACCGGGATCGAGACCGGGTTGGGAACCTATAAGTAATTTTCAATCAATGAAATCTTTACCAGGAACCCCGCACAATTTAAAGAGGTCCCGACTATTAATCCTAATAAACTATAGAGTTTGTTTTTTTTTGTTTTTAGTTTTAAGCAGTCGGGGTTTTTGTTTTTTTAAATTAGTTACAAAAGTTATAATGTATTGCGACATTTAGCGTGAATTATAATGAAACAATGAAAGTGCTTATACAACAAGAATAATCTCGCTTAACCTTATACTGAGGGTTTGGGTGAGTGTATAACTACATTCTAATCAAAAACAATAAAACGTCATCCTAAACAGATTTCAAGATCATTTGCAATTCTAAAAGTCATCTTAGATGAGTCAACTGCTTGTTCAAACTAAGTCGGTGTTGACAAATCCCCGTCTAACTTACACCTGGCAATCTGTCGGCAGGAAACGAGGACGGCTCTGATTTACCGGTCAACCCCCCAACCGTGCCGGCACCCGCCGGAATGTCGCTGACAGTACTGGCTGCATTTCCGTATAGTCTGAGCGGCTGTTGTTATCATTTGGGTCCATCAATTTCTGGCAATTTTTTTATATTTTTAGGCCCAGGCAAGCCTGTTCTCTCTTATTATTTTGAAGTACGATTAAATATTACATTTGTTATGTTGAGTTAGATAGTTAGTTTTATTATCAATGTAAGATATGCTTTATTATTACTGTAAGTCAGGTTAGTAGAATATTATGAGATTTTTTTTCCAAATTAATTTCAAGCCCCAAAATATAAGGTTGAATAGATCCAAATGTGTCAAGGCAATCTGTATTAATATGTCATAACTTAATTAAAATGCCTAAGTGCCTGCCTATTCCTCGAGTAGGATCATACCCACAAACAGTCACATTTACAGTCACACTTTGTGCCCCTACGCCACGACTGGCCTCTCTGGACATTAGACATTTATTCAAATGTACATTTCCACGTCTTCGCACTAGTGTCCAGGCAAAACACGCAATGCGTCCAAACTGCGCCGGAAAGTGCCCTGCAGTGTGTGGTATACAGCGTGAAGCTGGAGTTAAAATGCATATTATCATTATTAAAATCTTAAAATGTTATATTTGTATATTTAAAGTATATATTGCAAAATATTCACATTCCAGTAAATAAAAGAACACCAGTCGTATATCAGCCAGCTTCCTCTCGGCCTACAATTATGCGCATGTAGAGCAGAATACGTACGATTGCAGTACATTCAGTGTCGGAATGTTTAATCTTGTTTCTTAGCATAATGACATTAGCAAGCGGCACAACTGCGGTACTAATTCCCTACAAACATAAATCAATTGGCACAGAACTCATTACCATACCTACATATTTATATTTACTACTGTTTAAGAATTCAGCATCGACGTTGGATTTTTAAATCAATATTGTATTTTTTTTAATTAGTTATTTACTAGTTAATTTGTAAAGTTCTTGTTAGTCAAAATATATTTTTATATTTCAAATACGTACATTCAGTTAAGATTGTGCTATAATAGTGTTATTCGATTAGTTCGAGAAAGAAAAAAAAAAGAAAAATCATAATTTTGGGATTCTCTATTCAACACACTATTTCCCTAAATGAATAAAAAATGAGAAAATGCGATTTTTAAAAATAAACAAATTATCGTTTAGATATTCGTTCCCTAAACCCTACCACAAGTCACTACATGTACCCGCACACTAGATTTAGTGGGGTAATATTTCTACATGCCAAGCATTTAATGAAACACGATTGAAACTAGTGAATAAGCCACAGAATTTAATCAAAGCTGACGATATTCCAACGTAAGTTACAGGGAGCTGGCTGGCCGGCCACAGCGCACGGCAGCGCGGCGGTCGGCTTTGACATGGTAATGAGAGTAGGTCGTACATCACACGCGTCGCGATTAAACACATTACCTCGCTATCTAGCTGCCTTACTCGACGCCGATCAACCAAATGCCACCCCTGAATACTGAATACAGGTCAGAGACCAATAATGGAAGCGCCGCAACGCTAAATGGTCTGATTTGTGCTTTGTACAATATCTCGTTAACTATTCTGCATGTTGATTGTACTGTTATACAGATAAATCTATAGATAAACAAATATATCTTTTTTGCATATATTATGAACGAAAAAAAATAATTGAATAGGAATATTTTACAAAAATAAAGTAAATAAAATATTGAATGTAGTAATATAAAATTGTGATATCATGCCATGCATCAAGTCACAGGAGTGCTACTATCAAAAATATAGTTTTATTTTCGGAACAGAGTCGCAGTTATCGTGTTAAAGCAATTATATTTTATATGAAAGAATAAAATATTCAGTGCGTAAATATAGTTCAGGTATTTTGTGTAAATAGTATTCTCTTTAAATTTCCATAATATTTTTTTCAGTTTCGTTATTCAAAAGTAAAAAAACGAAACCTTATTACCTTAGGCTCACTTTGTTATACGTCTTTCCGTATGTCAAAACTAATGTCAAATATTAAAGTGTACGGTCTCTTAGAGCATAGAAAAAAATTAAACTTCTAGGTAAATGAAATCAAAAGTTACCTACGAGCTTTTATGCGTCGTTTTTGCTGCATTTTCTTTGAAATTCACCGCGTAATCAAAAGTTTGGCACGATGTGAAAACTTGCAATATTTTAAAAAATTGTAAAAGGAAAATTATGGAAAGTGAAAATCTATAGGTAAGTGCATATCAAAGTTGTCACTCGGACTTAACCGATTATATTATAAATAGTTTGTATACTTAATTAACACATAAATGGAAAATTAATGCCCGCAAAATTAAAATGTCATCCTAAATTCAGTTTAAGCGGAAAACATATTCCCAAAGAAAATAATATATCAAAGTAATTATGGATCATTGTTTAAGATCATCATAGGATACATAATTTATTCTGTTTTACGTCGGCTGACCTCCAGCGGCGAAGGACGTCAAGCAACAGGTATTTGCACGGAAAGTGCTCACATTCAAGAATTATAATAAAAAGAACGATGAAATTTTTTTCTCGCAAAATTTAATATGAATGAAGGACCAATTTACATTTATTTCAATTTTAAACGCAACCGTTATATAAAACCACGATAAAACAACTCGAGTAGATTCTCTTTTTTGAAGAGAGTGTAGGCTTTTTTATTCCGAATTTCTTCTAATTAGCACTTCCTACGCCACCATTATAAAACATTCTGTTAATAATTAAAAGCCGAGTAATCCATCCAGTCATTATGTTATGTTTATTTACAACATACTATAGTTTGTTGCGTTCTCATTTTATAACATTTTTTAGGATTCCGTAGCTGAATAGTAAAAAAGTGAAATCTTCATAGATTCATAATTTCTGTCCATCCGTCTGCTATATTTAAAAGTATTAAAAGGGAGATAAACGTAAACTGCTTCACAATTTTATTTTATATCAAAAATCTTGCTGTTATAGAACGCGTTACAGTCACACTCTTGTACCGCTGCGCTACAAGGTACACAAATTAAAGATAATTCTATATTATGCAAGAAATTAATTCGTCGAGCAATTTTGTCAAATAAACTACTTCAAGTGTGGAGAAGGCAAAAGTACGCAAATTTCGTGGGAAATTCTACTAATTTAGAACATTAAGAGTTTAACCTTCACCGTTTCGAGGTCAAACTATCTACTAACTACGTATTCATACGTCATGCGAGTTACACTATATGCTCGCAAACATGCTCGCAGCTTAAATAATTAAATAATGCTGATATACTGGGAATGTCAATTTATTTCAGTATTTAATTGTATCGCTATTTGTTTAATTATTATTATTATTTTCAGTTTCACGTTAAAACCCACACGAAGCAGGGTAGACAGAGCATAGTTTTAAGACACTCCGCTTCCCGCTTTCAGCGGAGTTGAAAAGTTGCGTATTGAATGGCGGAGCTAGGCGCTGCGCTTTCGCCTAGATATCAGAGCTAAGAAATAAAAATATTAAATAACTAATTTCTCAGACGGAAATCGAACACACAACCTGTCGCGTTTATAGTCACGTGCTTGCCACTGCGCCACCACTGGCTTTTTTCTTAGAAAAATCTCGTATACAATTATAATTTTGCGGTATTAAATTAATATATAAAATATATATATATATGTTGTAAATTCTTCTCAAAACATCATTTTAATTCAAAACGACACTTCAGACAAATACTGACACTTGAGAGCCCTTCAAAAGTATTCGGAGCAACTTGAGCTAACTCGTCCGTCCTCCCGCTAGTGGTTTAGTTGGCAAACTATGTGAATTAGGCGCGGCTTGTACATTCGAAGCCGCAACACACCCTTGCGAACGATTGCGGATGCCTCACATATTTATGGTGGTACTGTAGAAAATTTGTGGCGGTGCGCTGTCGCTGTGCCCCACTTTCAAGCTTACGGTCCTGAGGTGACAGCCATTCCAGCTATGTGGACCGACACTTGTGCATTTAGTTGAGAAACTACCAAATACGCTGTTGTTATTCAATTTTCAATTAATGAATATATGTATTATGTACACTTTATATATATATATATATTTATGATTTAGGACCCTTATGAGCCGTGTGGCTGTAAACGCGACGATTGTGAATTCGATTCCTATTTGGAGGAATGAATTTTTCTTTTGAATATTTTCATTTCTGAGCTATGGTAAGAAGACATAAGCGCGACGTTGAGCTCTGCCTGTCTATACGCAACCCTTGAAAAATTCGGCGGTAAGTTAGAGTCAGAGTGTCTTAACACTAGATGCCATCTGTCTACCCTGCTGTATGCAGAATACAGCCTGAAGCTAAAAAGAAGGGATAAAAGTAATATGTTCAATAATTTTCGATTTCATAGCAATTCGTATTACGCGAAGTAAATTGTTCTTATTTAATTACCGTTTAATTGGGTTACTCGAACTGAAGCAAAAGCGCGTTAATTATTTTAATAAATTTGATACAGATAAGTCAGAAATTAGAGGATACTTTTATTCAGGTCGTCATGGCGCAGCAGCACAGCGAGTGACGGTTGGGGGTTCGATTGCGGCCCTTATTACAATCTACTTAAATTAAACTAGTTTTCCTGTAGATTTTAGATAACATCTAATAAATTAAATAACATTTGGCAAATAGAAACTGAAAAGAATACAATTAATGAAATATTTACCGCCAATTAAAGAAAAATGATCAAAAGAGAAAAGAGAATATTTCTTAAAAATACAAAATTAGGCAACATTTACTTAACATTTCTCAAAGAGAGGAGCAAACGTAAATTATGTGTAACATAAAAACAATAGCGAGCAATTAGAGAAAGCGAAAAAAAAGTCTTTGACGTAGCGTCGGCGAGGGCGAAGCGAACGTGAAGTGCGGGCGAAGCGAAGGCAAGGTGTTTCAAGAGTTTCTTTAAGATTCACTCCGGACTCGGAGCTTCCGCTTCTCTGGACAGACGAGGACGTACAGTGTAATGAACTTACAGTAACGCCTTACGTTTGCAAGAATACAGAGCATTACTATATTTGAGTTATTTGCAGTCGTTAAGAGAGGTGTTGACCTTGTACACAAGACCGACTAATCATAATAAATGGATCGCTTTACTTTGGAACATTCTCCACTTTAAATTTTATTATTTTTGGAATATTCTCCATTATAATAACTTTTGAGGACAAGTGTGGCACAAGGACACAAGCGTGGATTCTAAATGTGACAGATTCTGGGTGTGATAAAAAAAAATATATTTTTTTTTTCTTTGCTCTTGGTACAGTGTCAAAAGAAGTGTCAGAAGTATTAGAAGACAGGAGGAACCTAGTGTTACGTTTCCCGTTAATACTACGTTTCCCACTCACAGCCCAATTTTATATAATTATATTACTCTATATTCTTCAGTGTTTTGTCTTGTTAGGAACCAAAGCTAGGAAATAAAAATAATTCATTGCCCCCAGTGAAAATCAAACCCACAGTCGTCACATTTACACACAAACAATTTCAATAAGTATATTACTTTTATTATAATCTCAAGATATGAGATGCGTAACGACCCAACATGAAGTATGCTATGTCGTAAACAAAAAGGCGATTGTGCAACACTGATGCAATTACGGACAATCAACTCGGCAATTTACATTCTGCTGTCGCATTAGCTCGACACATCAAACTGCAGCTAAATGCAAAAACACACTGCGACCATAATGTGCGGCGGGACTACAAACACGACGATTGTGAGTTCGATTTCTATTTGGAGAAATAAATTATTATTTTAATTTTTTCGCTGTGGTAACAGGGAAAAAGCACGGCGTTGAGCTCCGCCATTCAACTCAACTCCCAACGACTTACATTCTACTGTCGCATTAGGTCCGACGTAAACGCAAAAACGTACACACTCATCAGCTTCACGCTGTACACTGAACACAGCAGGAAACGTAGTATTAAGACGCTACGTTCCCTACTTTCAACCAAATTCTGAAGGTTTTGCGTGTTGAGTGGCGGAACTCAACGCATCCTTTTTACCTCGACACCAGAGCGAAGAAATGTAAATAAATATTTAATTTAATTTATTTATTCATAAATAAGATAACTGAGTAATTTTACTTTATGTGATTAAGTTGTATCTCCAAACAAAACAAAGTTACTTAGCGGATATTCGTTAATAACAAACTTTGATATTCCAAACACTTTACCCAAAAAACTTAGAAGCTACGGATATTATGAATTATACGAGAAAATTAATGAAATTGTTTAAATTTAATATCCACTGTGTATGTTATATACTTATTTTATAAATTTTATAATTTTAAAGAATTACACATGATTATTTAAAAAAAAGCACACTCCTTCTCTGTATACGAGTACACCAGAACTGTGTCAAATTACACATTTCTCCGTCCATAATTCAACAATTTTCGTAAAAAAAAGTACAAAGTGTGTTTTACGTATTAATATATAAATGTAAGCTCCTGTTGTCTGTCTTTGTATCTCCATAAGAGGCTTTGAAGTTGGCCACGTCGTTCCCTGCAGAGACGCCAGCACATAACGTAACAAGGAAGTCGGCAATTGTTTTTGTGAAATAGTCACTTCACTGTTTACATTACTGTCTCGGCCGTTGAAGCTTTTGAGTTAGAAACGTTATTTGCTTCTCACGTAAGTAGTGTATGTTTATATATTGAAATTTCCGGGTAAAATTATGCAGAAGAATATATTTTCGTATCTAAATTTGTTTACCTAAATGTCCTCTAAGCTTGCAATTTCATATAGAATTTCTTTATTCATATAATTTATCAGTAGTGTTTTTGACATTTACTTTAACTAACAAGAAGCCGAAGTTGTGAATTCGATCCTCCCTCAGATGGATAGTTATAATTAATACATTATTTACATTTCTCACTACAGTAGACTAATTTCGGCGTTGAGTTCTGCCACTTAACACGTAAATGTCTCAAATTCAGCGAAGAGTGGAGAACGGAGTATCGGATCACGTAGTTCACGCACACGTGAAGCTACATACTTTAGACATATAAGAGAATATTTGCATATAACAGAAACTCCATATTTAACATTATCTTAAGTTATAAATAATAGTGTCCATTTATACAAAACTTGAAAGTAGTTCTCAAGAAATCCGAAGCATATTAATATAACGCGCATCGAGTCCCGTCGTCCGCGAGACGAGAAATAATAAATGAACCAAATCATTCTTTCCGTTTTATACTTTATACGAGTAGCGGTCACAGATATCTTTCTCTTGGACAAAACTTTGGTATTTTAAGCTTAGGATTCCTTCGACTAAGATATCTTAGAGGAACAGTTTTCTGAATATCGACTCTTGTCGTATATTCTCTTGGAGCGGACTTAATGTAGTTTTCTTTTGCGTTTTGTTTACAATATTTCTTTGATATTATCCAGATGTTCTACATCCAGAGCGGCGGTATTAAAATAGACGTTAAAACAAGCTTCGCTAGCCGCTAACAATCGCTTTGTGGAAAGTGAATAGAGATTTTGTTTTTTGTTTCTTTTTGTGTCTTTATTTTATTTGGAATATTTTGTTTTCTCTCTGTCCAGAGGGTAACTTGGAAAGAACTAATTTAAATGAAACAAAATTATTTTTTTAAATATATTGTGTATTTGTTTATTTTTTACATTTTAAAGTTATTTAAAAATTTTCATTACACAAAATATTAAATTAAAAGAAATATATAGAAAATAAAATATTTTTCACATTTTTAAAGTGTAATTCCACACTTAGGAAAGAAAAATATCTTTTAAAATACACATAAACATTTTGAACGTAGCGGTATTTGAACCCGCGCCTTTTGTTTTCTAAAAAGTATAAAATATATATTTAAAATTTGATAAATACTAATAGTTATTGTGAATCCTTTTTTTAAATAGGCAAACAAACCTTCGCGCGTGCCAGGGGAAACCTAGTGTTAAAACGCCGATCGAGAATTAAAATTTTGAATCAGAGATACGTTGAGTTTTTTTACCAGAGACGGATAATGAAAATAATTGAATTACTAGACCGAATAGGAATCAAACTTATATAATACAATATTGACAAAATATATTTATATTATAATTTAATGCAATGTTAGAACCGTTTACCTCAGTCAGTAATCACTGAAGAGGAGTAAGTGTGGAATGCTGTGCTAAAAATAGTAAAACTCACAGTCAACTCTTGATGGATGCTCCGTTCCTTGTCAGATAGATCACGTAATTCAATATTGTCACCTCGGAATATTATCTCCATCAATATAGCTTTGATAAATGGTCTCATCTTGTATTTTGAAGTGCGTTTTCTGGTAGACATTTTTCATATTACACTTATTAGGGTATTTTGAAGGTTAATAAATCTTGGATTGCAGGTCTTTTTCAAATAGAAAAATAATAGAAATCGTCAGACGTTTAGCCAGAAAGGAAACCGAATGTTAAAACACTTCCGCTCTCTTCAAACAAGCCAATTTTCCAGACATTGAATGTAAAGGGACTAAATGCCGCCCGAAATGAAAATAATTTATTCCCCAAAATGGGACTCGAACCTATTAACAACATATTTGTTATCACGTGACCTGTGTGCCGCTGCACCACGACGACCTCAGTACAATATTTAAGTGGTAATATAAGTACAATGTAGTGTATAATAACGAAATAGAAAAATATACGTCGTTCATTTAGAAAAATATTATATACATCAAACAATAAGAAAATGTTCTGCTTATCTTTCAATGTTAACTCTCTGATTTTTATGTTATTTAGAAAAATATAAGGAGAGAGAGATAAATAAATAAAATATAGAGTATATTTCAAGATAAAATCTATAATAAAATTATCATTTATTGCTGTATATTCGTTTAGTGCTAAAAATATTGCTTAACTTGCCGCACAAGCGTGCGCCTGTAAACGTGACCGTATTGCGGATTGAATTCCCAATCAAGGAAAATGAAACATTTGATATTAGTTTCATTTTTACGCTTTGGTAACGAATCAAAATGCAGCGTTAAATACCGCAACTCAACACTCAAAGCGTTCGGAATTTAGCGGAAAGTAGGAAACGGGGTATCTTAATAGGAACGGAGAGTCTAAACACTAGATTCCCAGATCCCTCTGCCTACCCTCCCATGGCCGGGGTACAGCGTTGAGTTAAAAAAAAAGTATACTTAAATAATACTGTATATTTCTTTACGTTTATATTTCCATTTTTCTTCGCTCTGGTGTCGGGACAAAGCGCGGCGTTGAGTTCTGCCACTCGGAGACGGAGTGTCTTAACATGAGGTTCCCTCTGCCTACCCTGCTGTGTGCGGGATACAGCGTGAAACTAGAAAAAAAATAATAAAACTGTCATTAAAATTCATCTCAACATCTCACCTGTAGAAGGCGCCGGAAGCCAGTCGTTGTAAGGAACTTTGCCAATTACATTAATAACTCCTCGCTCCCAATTCTCTATAAAACTAATAACTTAATTTGTGAGTAAGGTTTTGCTCCGCTGCAGATGCACGTCGTCTGGAGTCAACGTGAACGCTGACTCCAGGCGAAGTGGTTTAGTGGAGGAAGTTTGTAATTTCAAGAGATATTTTTCGTTTTAACAAGATTATATATATGTAAGTCTAATATGATAATTGAGTTTAGATTAATTATAATATTATGAGCTTATTATATGTTATATAGAGGGCGTCGTGGCGCTGTGGCACGTGTCGCGTGTGCAGCCACATTTTGTGCCCCTCCGCCTTAGAGGGGAGAGGATCTTAAAAATAATAATATTATTTAAGATCCTCTTAGCGTGTCGCGTGACACGACATCCTATCAGTCATACAAACATTAACGACTTCGACCTTTGCTAAAATGAGCGCACCGACTCATATTCCCCGAAACTCTTAAACTGTCACCTAATATTATCGTCTCATACTCATGGCGTGACGATATAATTATACATTTTTTTTTGTATTATATATAATGTATAAATCAGTTTTTTTAAGTTATTATCCACCTATCTTTAATTTAAGAATTATTATTTTCTAAGAACAAAAATGTAAATATTGCTTAATTTTTGTCCATCGACCTAAAATATTGATTTTGTTACATGGAACGGAATGGTATTGTATAGCATGTCAATGCAATAGAAGAATTTTATTACAGGGTGTCAACTTGGGAACCCAGTGCTAAGATATTACTACTACTATTACTATTTTCCCATTAAGCTACTTCTGGTCCCCACCTCCCATCAAGTTCCGAAGACATTGGATATAAGAAAATATTGTGAATAATTGTTTATAAAACAGAACAAATATATAGAATCAGTAAATATTATCGAAATGATCAAGTAAGTCAAGCGAATCCCAAGTCCTGAGAGTCACAAATCTCGCTTACAAAGTTTAAACGAGACCCCCGCGCCGGACAGCGGCGGCGGGCGGCGGCGGGCGGCGGCGGGCGGCGGCGGGCGGCGGCGTGCGGCGGCGGGCGGCGGCGACGGCCACAACAAACATAATATTCAAACTTTTGCCCAAATGTACGGAAAGACAAAACTAATTTAAATGAACGCCCCGAAACAATAATTCAAGATTTTTTTGCGAATTGAACTTTGTTGAACGAATTTAATTTCAATTTCGCTAACTAGCCGAGTTTCGCGGAGTTTTTATGTAGGTTGGTTGATTAATTTAAGTAGTTGGAGACCGCGGCCGGCGGACGCTCCTGCGCCGGCTCATTGCCGAACAAAAACTTCCGAGGCTGGCAAGCCGTAGTTACAGCCATAAGCCGCTTTAACGTTATTACAGCGAGATGCTGAAATATGTTAATAGCATTTCGGGCTATAAAGCTACTCGCTACCAAAAAGGATGTATTATAGTTCACTTTTCCAACAGTAAATAAATGCTATAAATATTATGAACTCCCGTTTTTACGAAAAATATGATAGGTTCCAATATTGTCCACACATATCTCTCAAAATTATACGGATTCAGCTTCTTCTTTCTTTTTGACATTAAACCTCAATCTACTGCAATTTGCATGGTCTTTAATCTCCTCGGTGATATAGAAACGGAGTCGTAGTATTTTTCTCTAATAATCAAGAAGCATAAGCACACCTTACTTCTGCTTCCATCACCTTTTCCGTTCTTCATGCATCAAAATTATACGGATTATTATCTTCCTTACCTTTTTACGATTCAAAATAACCCACATTTTCCTTTATTATATAGTTTTCAAATAAGTTTTACAAATAAGTTTCTAACGACTACTGTTCGACGTGTATTAAAATGCAATTTGTTTTGTGTTACACACTCCTTTGTTGTATTGTGTATTTTTTTTTTTGCTTTACGCTATATCACGTATTTCCAGGGAAGGCAGACAGACTATAGTGTCAAGACACGCCGTTCCCGCCCAATTTGTCGAGATATTACGTGTTGAGTTGTAGACCACTATACATATTATTGTCGTAGCCTCAGACGTTTTGCTACGGCAGCCTCCCCCCTACTTAGTTGGATATATCTTATATTGCAAGGCATAAATTTGAATTTCGCTGACCTATTTATATCTGACCCCAGAAGATATTTTGCATTATATGTAAATCCACAACAACCATGTATATTTCATAGTCAAACTACAGAGCTGTGACACGATAGTAAAAAACTGTTAAAACGACAGATTGTGAATCTGATTCCGACTCGAAAAAATTAAATATTTTATATTTTCATTTCCTCGCTTTGGTAATAAGGCAAAGCGCGGCGTTGCCACTCAATACAATCTATACCCAGCTATGTACGGGATAAAACATAAAGCTTAAAATGATATCTATGTATGTATGTAATAAATAAAATTAATTAATTTGACTCAATAAGTCACATAAAGATCAAAACCTGAAAAGGATAAATTCCACGTCAATTCATGTTTGTAAGTATAACCCTCTAACCAGACTACGACCCTCGGTGACCGCGCTTTCACACATGTAGTAGGATTGACGAGTCATGGCCACCTTGACGTAAGATTTTTTAAACATCTGCACATCATAGTAGACTCGGAAAGTCTAGTCTGCGCAGCTATTAAGAGCCAACAGAAGGGCCACGACTCCCCGATCGTACTGTACTGGTACATAGCGAACAAGACAAATTGGACAAATAAAAGTTTTGTTCAAACCTACGCAACCTTTACCTACACTTTATTTGTACTTTGGCTTTAAGCTGGAGCTTTTCAAATACTAACAACTCGGTTTTACTATTTGTGTTATTTACGTGACTTACGTAGTAAATGATATAAATATTTAACTTTATTAAGCTTTACAATGAATTACGCGCGTAGGTGCCGGATACTGTATGAGTAGGAGCGTTACCAGAAAAGGGAAATGAAATATGTAATATTTTGATCAAGAGGGAATCGAACTCACAATCTATCGCGCTTACAGCCGAACGCTTATGCTCCTGCGCCACGACTGGTCTGTAAAACTTATAACTATAATTATTTCGTAGGGTAAAAAGGAGAAAAACTAATGAGGGTTTTATGTGTTTATGGACATTAATATAATGCTTAGTTCACCACTAGATTCCCAGGTTCCCTTTGCCTACCCTGCTATATACGGATTACAATAAAGCTGAAAAATATTATAAATTAGATGTCATATATAAACGCCAATATTTGTCATAAAAAGAATCCAACACCAAAATGTTAAATAAAAGTAAATGAGTACCAACAGGGCCAAAAGTGGATATTGAACTCGGAACCATCGTGTTTACAGACAGATACTTACTGCTTAAGAGCGTCTCGATAGCATTAACTTCAATACTTAAACCAAGCAATCAAATATAAACTTCTTAACAAAAGTACTACTTTATTAATAACGGAGCCTCGTTTCGTTTAACTTTGATTAAATCACTTCCTCGTTACCTACAGGTTGTAATAAGACTGATTGAATCTACAGACATTGCGGTATCGAAGTTTTACTATACTCGTTTGTATATAATCCATTTAATGTTATAGTGGCAAATTATCCAATTTAAAGAAAATTGTGATGAATCACTGATTTTTCTCTATGTATTCTACATAGACCTAGCTTTACATAATCTGATATATTTCATATATGGGAACGGAAGTAGATTATAGACAACGGATTGTCACGAACTTGGGTTTTCAGGTTCCTTTTGGTTACCTTGATCGTGAAATTATAAAATAAAACTATTTCATACGTAGAAGTTAGCTGTAAAATGAAAAGGGGAAATGTTATATATTTTCAAATGTAAATATAAAGCCCGCGGTGCGAGCTCTGTAAACATACACGTCGCGTCGGGTAGTTTATGCATCCGCCACCAAAGATCATATTTGTAATTGTATAATATAAGGTAAAAATATATATTAAAGGCTGAGGCCGGACGTGGTGCGCAGCCAGATTGTGGCTTTGATTCCCACTCGATGATGTAAAATCTTCACTCAACACACAATGCACCCGGAATTTGGGGGAAAATTTTGAACGAAAGTGTCTTAATGGGAACAGAGTGTGTTTACAATAGGTTCCCTGGTTCCCTCGGTCTACCTTGGTATGTGGGTGATACAGCATAACCCTTAAAATGTATTGTTTAAATAATCGTTTTATATAATATAAAATTCCAACAATAGTGAGAACAGCGTAAATTGGCAAAAGCATACCCAAAGTGGCTTAAGTTGACCGCTTGATAAGTTAACGAGGATCAGATGAGTATCAAACGAGTAGTGAGCGGTGAGCGGAAAGCGGAGCTGGCATGACGCCAGGCGGAGACGGAAGGTGGCCAGGGCCAGGTACCTTATATGAATAAGGCCTAGGTACAACTTCCGTCAGGTCAACGATACAAATTAGGTCGGAATTAAACAAGTATAACTAGCGGCATGTAGTACGAGAGCCATAAAATATATTCATATATATAATTATATGCCCTCGGAGGCCTACACTTCTCCCACAGCTCGGCATTTCAAGAGTCGTCACGCTAACGTTACTTGAAAAGAGAGGTCTTGACTTGTTGTTTATGCATAATGTATTTTGCTTATTATTTTTATAGCCTTTAATATTGTGTTGACGTAAAATATTATTTTGTATGTAGAAAAATTTTTTCAGAAAACTGGATTAAATTAATTGTAATATGCAGTTATTACAGTCTCTTATGAAGATTTTTCTACTTTGAAAAGAAAATTTTATTTTAAAATTACCTTCAACTGGTCTCTTGTAAGTTTTACTCTCCTTAGATTCATTCGAAATATTTCATACGTATTCATTGATGTCGGTTGGTCCGCGCCCCGCACCCCTCTCGCCGCGGGCGACTTTCTGATTCCATCCAAATTCAATAATAAAGTTAGAAGGTCTTAAACATTCTCATAAATATTTTAGTGAACACTCTCGCACGCTTCCCTAATGCAATCCTTTTGATAATCTGATTGTTTTTTCAGCATCACACTGTATCCCGCACATTTCAGGATAAGCAGAGGGAAACTGGGAACCTAGTGTTAAAACATTCCCTTTAAGACACTTTCGTTCTCTATTTACAGCAGAGTTCTAGATAAATTGCGTATTAAGTGGTGGAAATCAACGCCGTGTTTTACCTAAAAGGTAAGCGAACTTTCCTCGCTTCCTTCATTGGTAACGACCAAGGAAGGAAGCGAGGAAAGTAAAATATTAAACACTTCGAAATCGAACCCACAACCTGTCTCGCTTACAGACTCACTATCACTAATATTTATTTGTACACAGTAAACGAGCCGACCGCCATCTGATCGCTATCTCGCCCTCTTCAATTAAATGGAACATTGCCAATGCAAAGTTCAAGTGCAGATGGTTCAAAATCCGATACGATATTTATATATTTTTATGCAAAACAGTAGTATCGAGTACTTGTTCTTTAAATTGGTACATTTTTGTTGGAGTAAAGTTGGTCAGCTGCAAATATGAGCGCAGCTTGTTCCGGAAGTTCGTTTCGATAATTTATTTTCGTAGAGCTTTTTCTTTGTTATATTTTTTCGGTAAGTTTGGTGTTTTATACTGATTAAAATATTTCGTTCGTTTATTTTATTTAAGTTTTCTTATTGTATTTTTTTATATTCTTATTTATATATTATAAAAGGAGATGTTCCCACTGACTGAGATATGAATCATGCACAGCCGTAATCGCTCATGATAGAAACGTGAAATTTGGACAGATGTTTATTTTCATAACGTAGACACCCACTAAAAAGGAATTTTGAAAAATGTTAACCCTAAAGAGATGAAATAGGGATTGAAAATTTGTATGGAAAAGTTTTTAAATCGACACCGTTTTTTATAAAATTTGAAATTTAGACACTTAAAAATATTTCATTGAACACGTGTTTAATGTTTTATAAGAATTCATCCCCTAAACTTTACATAATTTCATAAATATATTTAATAAATATTCGTTTAGTTCAGGCGGGTGAAGCTGCCCACGAAGTTAAATATAAAATAATCAGAAAAACTAGCCATTTCGAATCTTGCTATCGCCACGACAAATTTATGTAGTCAAAATCAGTATAGATAAACATGTTTTTTACTTAATAAAATATGTAGATACTGCCATAAATTTAAAAACATATGAAAATATAATTCCTAGAATTAAGTAACAATTTTTTTCCATAGAACATCAGTATCATCATATATCAGTACACTTGCAGCTTATTTAATATACTGGTCAAACAATTTACTTATGTAGTAGTACCCGAATTGCGGTGTAATACGGCGTAAAGCACAACAGAAGTGTCATCTAAATTGTCCGCCGCACTGCACCACTGCAGCACTGCTACAAAGACTAAATTAAATTCCGTGCATGTTCCTACGATGATAGATTGATGACGACCTCCCCTCCCCCCTCCCTCCTCCGTCCTCCCGTCTACACCATTTACATCCCTCGCACTCGCCTGCCGGTCGCATCCCCTGCATTCCTGCATCATTATTATGCAAGTTATTGAATATTCTAATGTTATAATATATATAAAGCTGCTATAATATTAATTTGGTACACGCTGACGTCAGCGAGCCGTGAACTAATGTTTGGATAAGCGAATTCGTTCAGTAAATATAAAATAGTGGGTGACTTTAAAAAGATGCAAGTTAGGAAAATAAAGCTTAAAATATGTGAGGAGCTCCCGTCGATAAATCCGGTATATAGTGTACAAAGTGTGATAGTTTATGACTTGGCACGTGCTCTACCTTCCTTGCCCGCTGGTAAGCGACCGAAGGCGCGTCGGACGATGACGACCACTATCTGGGGCACGCCGGCCACCAGGGTTGCATAACTCGAGCGGAGTTCAGTCTCGACGTAACGAGTGAATCGGAAGGAAGCCATCGCTTGTTTCAGAGAACCCGACTATCATAAAACTTTTTAACTTCTCGTGTCGGCGACTCGACGAATATTTGTCCTGCGAAGCGTTGAAAATATATCTTACTTGAAACTTTACAACTTTGTTATTTACTTTTTGTTTGAATTTATTTTTGTAAACCCACCAACACATTTTCATCATTTACCATTTTATTTTAAAATTAAAGTTTTCTCAAATGTAACGGACGCTTGATTATTTATACGTAGACAGAACCCGGAATTCAAATCAAGAGAATTTCTTCTATTGTTTTATATATGAAATATTTTTCATATAACACATAGCCTTTACTTTGTTTTTCGAATGGACTCATTGCTGTTGACCTGGGCTGGTCTTGACAGCGTCACCAGACGGGAAGACAGCCATTCAAACGCACCATATATATCGTAGCCCCATGCATACGTAAGTGAATAAAATAATACATTATAATTTTTTGCAATATTTAATTTAAATTTTCATCTGTATAGTAGAGTAGTCTAGGACACTCAGAAAGAGCAGTAACGCTGAAGGCAGGGCACCTGTTGAAGAGAGTGATTGACGTCACGGCAGACGACGCGCGTGTCACGCTGATCACGTCACGAGTCGTTTGCGTCTCTTTACTTAGTTGGATGTACTCGACTTTCGCAGTATCGTTGTGCAATCAGTTTAGCTGAAAGATTTCGTATTCTTCGTGGATCATTCTAATATAATATATAGAAAAGATTGTACAAAGACAATATGAATTAAGTAAATATTCACGTTTTTATAATAATAAATATTTATTTTTTAATCCTGAAATGTGGGGTTGGACATAGGGTGAGTATTCCAGTATAATTAACTTAAATTGATAATTTATTCAGGCACGCCATATATTTGATTTTATAAGGTTCGACAAATGCATGCAAATAGAGGCCAGTCGTGGTGCAAAAGTACAAGTATGTGACTGTAAACACGACAAAGAGTGGGTTCGATTTCCAATCGAGCAAATGAGGTGCTTTATATCTTTCACTTCACTATGGTGTCGAACCAAAGTGTGGCGTTAAGTTCCACCACTCAACATACAGAAATTGAGGAACAGTGTCTTAACACTAGGCAGACGGACTGCCTACTTTGCTACAGCGTCTAGTACTTTAATTAAAATATTATTTAAATTATGTACCTTTCCGGAAAAAATATTTATTAAAATTTTCTTGTTTCTAATTAAGTAATTTAAGTAAACAAAATACCTTCTAGAATAATTAAACTATGTCGGAAGAAACTGTCTTGTGAAACGGCTTTGTCATCAGCGTCTGCCCTTGAAGTTAGACCCTCGGATGCCCAAGAAAGCGATGGCATCATGTTATGACATGAGAGCCAATGAACTAATAACTAAGAATATTGGAACTAATGTAAAATGATAGTAGGTTGAATCGAAATGCATATCTTGCATTTACACCGAGACCCTGCCAAGTAGAAGAAAGTTAATTTATAATTATATAATCATGGTAATTTAACATGACGTGTGATACACAGTACGACTTCGTCACGAGGAGTTCTAAATCCTTCATTGAACAAGCGCCTAAGTCCTATAGACAATCTCAAAATCACCAGTAAGAGACACTTACTCAGGCGTTTCATCTCTACATAGAGACGTGCCCCCATACGTGTCTGTACATGATAAAAGTTTTCGCTTACTACGAAATAGCCGCTGGCAAAAAGCCAACGCTGAAGCATTTCCTTCATTGAACGATAAAAGGCAAATTTATCGCAAGAAGCGACTGTGCGACGGAGGCACAATTTACTGTTCATTGTACCTGTTCAAATCAGTCAGTTTTATTTACGTTTCTTATTTAGATATATGGTTTAGGATATTTTTTTTATATATGTGTAAATAGTTATCAATTTAGAAGATAGAATGTATATGCAAATGCGTAAAGATCTGCTGTATAAAATCTCCGGTTGTAACCTACAATCATCGCATGGAAAGCCTGAAACTATCTATAATCAAATATAATCAAACTATAATCAAAATAATACAAGACATTCATCGGTAAGAGATTACGTCGTATCGATTTTATTGCTAATTAGCAATAAAATCGATACGACGTTGCAATTGCAACGAACCAATAACGTCGGTGATTCTGCAAAGCTCAGCAATCAACAAACACTTTCATAATTTAAAATACGACTAAATAAAAGCTGTCAAACAGTAGTATTATAGCCCCACCGGGGTTATCGCGATCGCACAAATTACACGGAACTCTAATTAATCTAATTTGTAATTATACAAGTTGTGGCGCGTTACCAAATGCATAATTACCAGCCAAGCTTAAGTTCTGATGTTATCGATAGCATAAAGTTGGGGATCCTTGAAGTTGACTTTAAGCTCTCGGTTTTCGTTTGAATGGCTATATATATAACGTATCGCGTGGCGTTTACTACGGCAATATGCTCGAGTGTTTGGATAAATCAAATCAGTATAATACACACTGATCTGACATACTCAACATTATATTGTTTTTTTATTATATTGTTTCAGCCTCACGTTGTATGCTGCATATTGCGAGGGTACACAGATAGAACCTAGTGTTAAGATAATCTGTTCCCCACTTTCTGCCAAATTTTCGAGGGATTTCGTGTTGGCGACACAGACTAAATATCAAAATAACAGTCTATCTCCACGTTAAAGGCCGGCAACGCACCTGTAGCTCCTCTGGTGTAGCATGGGGGCGTGAGCGGCGGTGATCACTTACCATCCAAGGTAACCCGGACGCTCGTTTGCCTTGTGCTTTTCCAAAAAAAAAAAATAATAATAAAAAAAAAAAACTAACCGCACAGTAGGTTTGAAACTATTGATTGATAATAATATAAGCTATACCTTCCTCAATATCATAACTACCTAACACAAACAACATAATTTCGAACCATCAGCTCCTGAGATTGACGCATTTATTCAAAACAAATAAATATAAATATAGATATAATCGTATAAAACAGTGCACACATAAACACTTACAGGCGAAGCTTTGAGCTTTTGTCTCTTACAAAACTTGAAAAGCAGTCAAACTCTATCTCTTTAAATAAGTGTTGTTCCTGCCGCCTCGCCTCGTCTGACGTAATTAGTGTCCGTTTCTTTGTCCGCTAATGACGCATCCATCGCTTCCCTCCATAATACAGTCTCATTGTCCTGACAGAACCTCTCGTGCCGCGGTCTGATGAAAAGAATTTTATTCCAACGCGGTAATAATGTAAAACTGAAAAAGATATCCTTCTTCGTAATTATCTTATGTCCGCATTTGTTCTGGGCTTTTGAATGAGAAGGGCTTTTTTAAAAAATATTATTTATATAATAATATAATTAAAAAGTGAGGAACGGTGTATCCCACTGGGTGCCCTCTGCCTACCCTGCTATATGCGAGATGCAACGTGAAGTTTAAAAAGAAGAAAAAAATAAATAAATCAAATATATAACTTCAAACTCCATGTGTGTGTTTACAATTAGTTCTCGTAAATTATTAACTACTTCTGTATTCTTCGCCGTCGCTGTTTCGTAATGCAGTTATTTTGACAATCTACTACCCCACATCCATTGTGCAACCCTTGGAGGGGCGCAATTCTGACTTTTGTTCCCTCTGCCATTAAATTCGACCATTTGAATAAATATTAAATCATAATCGAATTTCCGGCGCTGTTTCTCCGAAAAGTAATATCTGAATTGCCACCGAATTCCAGAGATTTTGTTTGTTGAGTGGACGAACTAAAAGCCGCGCTTTACTTCATTACCAACACAAGGAAAATAAAAATATTAAATATTTCAGCGTGAATCTAAAAGAAAAATAGAAGAATAGGCCGCGACCCTCGCATAAGAAACTCATTTCGTGACAAATAGACGTCGCCTCGCGATGTAGGTAATTTCGAGAGCAGCACTTTTGACAACGCCCCGCAATGTAAACACATCCGACACAATTATAGCCAAATCCTCTGAATATCAAACAGTACTTTAAATATACCATTAAGCTGAAGAACAACGAGAATGGGCCCGTTTCGACATCTCCATTTATCTTTTACGGTTCATCTTGGTGAACGTCAAAAATAACGTCACATAAAACGGTTTGTCGAGGGCCTTTAACGGCTGGAAGCCGACGAAAAAAGATTTTATTGTACGCGGAACTAAATTAGATTTACAATTTGATTCCTTGAGCTATGTAACTACGCTGGAAAATCGAAATTTAACCGCAGCTGGTTATATATATTATTTTATGGTTTTACGCTGTATCCCAAACATCGCAGGGTAGGCATAAGGCGTCTGTGAAACTAGTAAAGATAATCTATTCCTGTTCCATCCCCCCACTTTCCGCCGAATCTTTAGGTATTGTGTGCTTAGTAGTGGATCTCAACGCCGCGCTTTGCCTCATTACCAGAGCGAAGAAATGTTAATATCGAATAGTTCATTTCCTCAAGTGGAAATTGAACCCATAATCTGTCGCGTTTGCACGCCTGTGCCTCTGCGCCGCGACTGGCATTATATATATATATGAAATTTTAATAGGTCCCTGCGAAGTGCTTTGTACATATTTGAACAAAATGCGTGCGGAATGTAAAGTGTTCTCGGTCACGTTTTCGAGTCGATTGAATATAGTATTACTTTCGTATCTAATTTAGGTTTAAAAGCAGTTGTACCTAAATAAACCAACATTTTATTTAACTTTATCTATTTTGACTAAATGTATTTTAACTTATTAGTATTTTTGATAGAAAACAGACACGTCTCACATTATTGGACAAGTAAATAATTTATTGAGATTTATTATGCCTTCCTTGAACTATATATATTATATGATATAGAAAAAATATCAGTAATATACTGTGGTGCTGAGTTCCGCCACTCAACCAAGAAAATCCAAAAAAATCACTTATGTATCTGTCAAAATAGTAATATACTGGTAAATAAAACAAAATTGGTGAAATAAAATCCTTATAATCTCCCCCTTGCATTTCTCGAATTTTATTTCCTTAAAAAGAATAAATTTTCGCATATAAACTATCATACAAAAATAAGAGTAATGGAAAAGTTGTAATGTCATAACTTATGTATACGTACCATGTGACAGAAGCACTGTCGTAATGATTTATGTTCACTTCGTCTAATATCTTTAAAATATTCGCTCGAAAACGAAAACTGTTGTGGATGTGTTCCGGATTGTGTCTAAATTTGGGTGTTTTGTGAGAGCCAGAATCCTGGAACTTTAAATACGAAGCTAACGGAGACAAAGCGGAAAATACCCCGAATCCGGGTTTACGACCGTTCCCGGGGAAGATAATAGCACGCCTCCCGATGCTTTATAAAGTTGTATTCAAAGAAATATATTGTTCAGCTGACAATCGAGTACACGGACTTTTTATATCCTATAAAATATAAATCTCCTAATATTGCTCTCCTCGACGTTTTTCGCAATTATATTGTAATATTTGCTCGAGCGTCCGCCACCCGGAAAAGGCCAATTATGTTCGACACCAATTATTGTGAAATCTGAATTGCTGTTGTTATTATAAAAATATATTAAACATATTTTTTTGTTATATGTTTATATTTTATGTCTTCTCTCCTTAGAGTTATTAGAATCATAATAAATATTATATAAATATTTTACTATCTTATCTACTAAAAAAGTTTTCTTTATTTCACTCATATCAGAGCTTGAAAATATATATATATAACGGATTCGAAATCGATCCCACAGCTATTGCGTTTCCAATAAACCACGCTCCGAAATCCTCAAAGAAATATAAACATACAAAATAGGTTTTGCTTAAGCCAAAATCAAATGCTACATGTAAACGTAGCAATTATAAACACGGGACGAGGGCGGGACGTCTGAGTGACTCCGGTGACACGAACAGCGGTCAAACATAAATTATGCAGAGACGGACGCTCGGACGCTCGTTGAAATTCATGAAGATGTCGGCAGAGCTGATCGAGAACTTAGTGTACTAATATCATTTCTGTCGATAGAGCAATTAACGTAAATTAAACTAATGAGCCTTTTTTTCTGAATGAAAGTATTTTGTAGAATTAATAAGATTGTTAATATATATAAAAAGGAATAATAGATATATAAATATTGCATTATTACAATTTCAATATCAGAACGCAGCGTTGAGTACCGCCACTCAACACGCAATGCCTCCAAAATTAGTTGGTCTATAAGTGTTATCACAAGGTTCCTTCTGCCAGGCCTGCTTCAACATAAAAAGTAAGGTACTTTTGCCTATTAAGCCTATTGAGTAAATGAATTTCGTAGTCATTGCAAAAGTCACACACAGAAGCCGCGTGTCGTGTCCAATTTAGATTGGCTCATTCCGTATTCATATCTAAAGTTTACTTGCGGTCCCTTGTTACTTAAGGAAATGAAAAAAGTTGACAACACCGCGCTCGCCTGCCGTCCATACGAATACGTACGCGAAGTTTTTTAATATCCGCACCACTAACTATTGTTCTCTACGTCGCACTGCTTGTGCACCGACTGTTCTCCCTGACGACTCTTGTTGTAGAATTCAACAAAGATGTGTAGAGTCTATTTCCCAAAGTTCTGAACTCTATATATGAACTTCAAGTATATAGCACCATTATTTAAAGTAATTCAAATTAGTATTTGCAATATCAACAAATATATATATTTATTAAATCATATTTTAATTAGTTACTTTATGATATTTTAATAACGAAAAACTAAAACTCTAAGATCTCATACACCTTGGCCTACATTAATGAAAAGCTAAAGAAACTTCACTCATGTCATAATAATTTTAAATCCTAGAGCTGAAAAGCGGGTAGAAATTAAACTTAATTTTACTTTTTTTTAGTGAAATATTCGAGTCATTAGAGCCGAAATGTGAGGTGGATGGCGGTCACAGGCAGCAGGTAGACTCGCAAGTAGGTCAACTGGCGCTTGTGCCAATGACGTTTAACTACTTGAGCGCTACATTAAATATTTATGCGCTGAAGCACCTTGAAGGAAATGAATTAAATTATTTGAGTGTTCCATTCAATTGTTTTGGCGGTCATGACGTATGATGTGACTTAAGATGAAGGAAGTCGATCTTGACAGGAAAGTATGATGATATAGTGAGAATATTAAATGACACGTTATTTTTTTTTAATTTTTATGGGAGAGGACAAGGCAAACGAGCCTTAGGGTCACCTGATGTAACATCAGAGGAGCTACAGGTGCGTTGCCAATACATGTACAGTAAATTTGATTCTGAAATACCTATATAGTCATTTCTATTCGGAGCCTTGCTCGTACAAAAGTCAATTATCCCAGGTGACCCCCTATGGCCGTCCGGCGTCCACCTGCTAAGTGCCGGCACCACGCATTGCGTGCCGCTGCCATTTACAGGTGCCCGCATACACCGACCAAACGTCAATCCATTAAGACTTTATACAGAAGGAAATAAAATGATCTATACTATTACACGCCTCTGTACACAACAACGTAAATTTACTTCACGGAGTATTCGTTTTTGTGGGAAGGATATGGGTCAATATCGGTGATTGGGCTATTTTATTATATTTTCACTTTAGAAATTTTTTTTGTATTTTTTAGTTGTTGGCTGTACTGTGTACAAGTCGCAGGGAGTCTTGTGTTTATCGCATATTGAGTGGCGCTTTGCCCCGTCACCAGGGTGAACATAAAAATTTTAATTTTCTCAAGTGAAAATTGAATCCACAACCTATCGCGCTTATAGTCACACGCTTGTGCCCTGCGCCTCCAGTGGCCAGTAATGTTATAATTTATATTTAATTTTACTTAATTTAAAAAAAACACTGAGGCCGTCGCGGCGCCACGATTCTGGATTCAATCCCCGCTCGATGAGGTGAAATATTTATTTATGTTTATATTTCTGCCCCTCACGCAATGTCTCGAGATTTCGGCAGAAAATCTGCGAATATTTAAACCAAACTGTAGAAGCTATCAAAACAATAAAGTAGCGCTCTAATATTATTGACGTAGCTGACACAGTTCTAGCAACCTTGTGTAACTGCAGGTATTCGGAAACGGAAATGGATTATCAATAACATCGCTACAACTACTTGTGTCGAGCTTTCCAATGAATTGCGATACCACAATTTAAATGTTATACGCTGACTTCAATAAAAAAAAGTAAAGCACACGTTCGTAGTAAAACTCGTTTGAGCAAAGTGTTTTCAATTCAGTTTTAATTTTCACGGGGCGGTGAGTGTGGTCTGCCCCCGCCCCCCTCTCCCTCCCCACTCGCGCCTCGCGGACTACGGGCGACTACCAAATATGTAGAGTAAGCAAATAAACATTTTGATGACTACCAAATATTATTTCAAATGGTTATTTATTTGCTTACTCTACATAACGTGTGGTAATACAACTTCAATTGGGTGAAATATAAAAGGTTTATCATTTTATTGTACTTGCTTAGAAGACAAGCTAATGTGACATAAATTTATTTGGTGAAAATTTTTTATTGTTATTTTATATTTCAGTTCTTTTTTAACACAACGCCGCACTTTTGCCTTGGTACCAGAGCGAAGAAATAAAAATATTCATAAGTAATAATTAACTCCTCTGAGTAGAAATCTAACCTACAACTGTCTCATGAAAATTACACGCATATGCTCCTGCACCACAACTTTATTATCCCACAGCAGTTCTAAATAAATATTAATAAGGCTTTCAAAATGCCTATTAAATATGATGTAATTATTTCAAATTACTTAAGATATATTCGAAAGGAGCTTACTTGCAAAAATGATAAGAGATTAACGTGATATAGCCTTCATCGATGAATGGACTATTCAACACGAAACCAATTTTTGAACCTTTAGTTCCTGAGATTAACGCCAAGCAAAATATTAATTTAAATATAAAACTGGGTACATAAAACGCGACAATGTATCAAAGCCTTACATGGGTAAAATTGTTCATCAAAGAATCACTTCCGATTGCAAAATAAACTTGACATTCTTGACGACGATATTACACATGGACGATGTCTGTCGTTTGACCTCAATTGTAGCTCACACTGTAGTGTGTCACTTTAAAATGCACGCTCGTACTCCTTTGGTAAATAAATTTATTATTGTCTTATATTTTAAAAAAATGAAGACACTAGCCCACAATTTTCGAGATATATCATTGAGTGGCGCTATTTTTGTTTTGTATATTATTCAAAATACGAAAATAAAAATATTTTTAATATTTTTTTAAAGCGAATCAAATCGAATGGGTTCTTGTAATAATAAAATACGATTCAGAAATTATTATTATTTACAATTTAAAGTACACATGCGCTGTGAATCATGATGTTTTTACAATCCTGTACGAGCAAATGTCGAGATCATATATCGAAAGCTAAATTATTGTCAAGTAACAAAATTACACAGAGGAGTTTACGGCCACAGGCGGAGACGCGCCCCGCCGCGACCGCCGTTACTCTTGTCCACTATGTTTACGATAACCACTTATGAAATTAACTATATTTCACTTTATTATTATTTTTATTTCACACTGTACCCCCGCAGCAGGCCCGCGGAGGGCACCTGGGAAGCTTGGAAGTTAAGACATTTGATTTTTGCCAGAAAACTTAATTTCTCTTTTATTTATTACTTTTACTTTGATAAGAAGTGCCATCGCAAACACATCTAGGTAGGCTCGTAACAAAAATATTTTACGATACAATAAAACGGGGCCACTTTATTGGAAGGTCGTAAAACTAGTGAAATTGAAGTAACAACGGCGGCGACGACGCAGGATACATGCATTAGTGATGCTTGTATCCTACTAGTGTTACTGTACTATTGGTTAAACTAAAAAAAAACACTCCCATTAAGGGACCTCCTAGGGATATTTTAAGGGTGCCGTGGTGTGAGTAACTTATGACTTTGACACTACACTCACTTTTACCAACGATTTGACATAATTAGTGCTGTGACTAAATAAACACGACTACCGGAAAAATGTACGTTATATTCTTCGTCTATAAACGGAATATGGAAAGATTTTTTTAATAAAAACGGTTTCCGGTTTATAATATTAGTATCTAAAACCAGTAATAATATTTGCAGATGGATATGACATCAGTATATATGATCAAAAGCTGTATCTTTAGATGAACCAACCTATTTTTCTAAATCTTCAATGATAGAGGACATGCTGTGTATTTAATTTTATATATAATATACCCATTTTAAAATCAATTTTATTTATATAAACTTTATAATCTTATTATGAAATATTACATAAGGTAACACACGAGTAAATATGTAACTATACAGAATATAAACGGTAGCTTTGCTGTTAATATCGTGCATTTATCAAGTGTTTTTGTACCGACATCAATCATTTCATCATTCGGTGTCAGCCTCGACTGCTGTACGCGCCATCAGTTTTCATTGTTTTAATGCTACTTTTTTAAATTTGGAAACTCAATATCTATGTTTTTTTTCTGTTTTTTATATAATAAACATATTGATAATGACTCAGTAGTTTTACCCTCCACTAAATTTTCAAAATCGATTTTGATATTCGAGTAACTATTAAAATAGTATAAATAACTTAATGTATATTCTGACTAAAAAGAAACGCTCAGATAGATAGATATTTTCAGCCTACCCAAAAAATTGAAAAAGAAAACTTCTTTAATACAATTATTGTAATTTATAAATCACGATCTATATATTATTTTTCTAAGCATAATTATGTTTTATCGTAATATATTTACATGCGTCAAAAACAGAAAAGTATTTCGAGTATTTGGAGCCAAGAAAGCAGAAGTAGGGTAACAAGTATAGAATCGTATAGAATATTCCGCGTTGCGGGAAGCCCCGTGAATTAGTTAACAGTCGTGACCTTTCAGCTTGAGCCAATCCGACGTTCTCGAACACGCTATGTTGTACTTTACTATTTAATTTGAAACTATTCTATATTCGTCTTAGTAAGACAAGATGAAGAAATGGGCTTTTGATGGGAATGAAATTATTTTTTTTTCAGCTTCACGCTGTATCCCGCACATAGCAGGGTAGGCAGAGGGAACCTAGTGGTGAGACAGTCCATTCCCCATTTTCCGCCAAATACTTCAGAGCGAAGAAATTAAAATATTAGACATTCCACCACTTCCTCGAGTGAGTAATGAACCCAATCCTGTCGCATTTACAGTGCGTCACTACTGCCCTATATAATTAATGTACCTTTATTTATTTTTAACATCCATTATATAATAATATAATTATGTTTTATGTTCATATATTTATAATTCCTTTAATAAAAGCCTATGATCTGTATCGATGTATAATTACGGCGACACTCAGTCACGTCAGTGGCTCGAGCAACTTAATAAACCTATTGTTACATTGGAGTCGCGCCGCACGCGCCGGACTAATTTCACCGATAAGTTCACAAGTGGAAAGTCATTACACTACATTCACTTTACATATCGGAACACACAGAAATTGTACTTATAATTTTTCTAAAGGTCACGTTTTTTAGTATATTTTGTTTTAAGAAAGTGTCTAGACATTCCGTTCTCCGTGCTGTAATAGTCACGCTTGACAACACTTGCTTGTTGATCGGTGAAAGTTTTTTTATGTTATTAAATGAGGGAAGCCTGTTGAGGCGCGTGCGACTGTGAATGCGCCAGATTATTATGTTGGATTTCTACCCGAGGTAAGTGAAGTATGGGCACAAAGTTGTGATTATAGCAACGGTTGTGGGTTCGATCGCCACGCGAGGAACTTAATTATTATTTTTTTTATTTTTCTATTTCATTGCCCTGATAACAAGTCCACAAAAGAAGTATGTGAGTGCCCTCTGCTTGCCCTGCCATGTGTGGGATACAGTGTCCATTTTTTTAAAAAATCAGAAATGCTTTTACATTTATTTGAACCTACAACCAATGTGTGTACAGTCTGACAACTTACACTGCGTAATGATAATATCAAAATGGAAAATATACAAAAGGAAAATAATATTTCATTAATCGAAAATAATTTATTCACAAGACACAAAAGAACCGGCGAGGTATGAAACCTTCATACTTATTTATCAAAAGTTTCTTTGATCCATTAACTCGTGTGCTCGTGTTTACGTTACTGAGTCGGAGCTTAATGTATGTTTAAAAATGAATGAATATGTTACAAAAGATATAATTTTTTAGTTATTTAACAATTATATATTAATTAAATAAATCTCATGATGTAAATAACCCTGCAAATAACCGAGTGGAGAAAACTTCGTGCGCGCTGAGTGGGTGGAATTCAACGTCGCACTTTTTTTATCTTACTTATTAAGATCAATTTAAGAAGCTGTCGTGGCGCAATGGCACAAGGGTGCCGCCCGTAAACACGACGGTTGTGGCTTCGATTCCTACTCGAGGAACTGTGTGAAATACAGCGTGAAGCTAAAAAAAATTAAGATCAAAGATACAAAGGAAGTATCGAGTAGATATCGAACCTAGAACCGTTAACGGTCGGATTGTGGCGCTGCTCCACGTCAGCCTCATACATATTGTTTAATAAGCTTTCTAATTAAACTTATAAAATATACTTTATAGACCTTTTAAAATTGTTTTAAACCTCCCTCACGTGTAACAAACCACTTGTTTATCGTAACAGCATATTCCCGATATTGAGTTAACAAAATGTTGAGCGACAAACCGTTACCGATACTGGCGTTATGTGGCTTCAGGGATAAAAGCGGAACGGACTATGTATGTGACACCACCGATATAATATATTTATATTGTAATATAGTGCTATATTTTTAAATATATACAGTAAGTTTGTCTGTCGTAGCGTTTGACTGTAACCACGATATTTGTGCTTCGATTCCCACTTGGGGTAATGAATTATTATTTAATAATATTTTCAAAAATAAAAGACACTGAACTCGGTTACCACTTGGTTTATATGTTTCCTCTGCCTATTCTGCCTATTCATGCCTCTGCCAGGGTCATTGTGTGTTGAGTGTCAGAAGCCAACGTCACACTCACCAGTAGGTAAATTAAAATAAATCGTTCACCTGAGTGAGAATTGAACCCACAACAAGTGATTTTCCTTAGCATGCTATGCTTATTTTTACGTTCATAAAAACTGATGTTCGTAGAAATTGAATATTTCATTTCCTTTAATTTGTATAATATTATAAAATGATAGCGTGTAGAACAAAAATTCCATATGATATACTTTATGTCATTTTTTAAATGCTTTTGATACAATTTTTTACAACACAAGCAACCTTTTACAGAACAAGCAATATTATATAAGTATTGTATTATATAAAATGTATAACGCAATTTAATAAATTGCAAGTATTAATACAAGTAAAAATACAAGGATCGAGCTATAAATAATTCAATGTTAGGGAAAAGTCAATACTTGCCGCAGCGCTACGTGTGACTCGTGAAAATTCGTACAGGTTGCCCTAAACACAATTTTCATTATTCATATCCATTTATGTAGAGTGAGCAAATCGTATTCTGTTGGATTTACATTAACAACAGCCGAATGTTGTTCTTCTCTAAGTGGTGGCTCAGAGTAGACTTTATAGGCTGAGAGATGGCTGCAGAAACAGGGCTATAATGAACTTAATTAATCCAAGAACTAATAACAGTGGTAATAATAATAAGTAATGACATACAGAGCCATCATATATCTCTCTGCATATTGCAGTGGTCTTTCGTGTCACAATAAGAGAATGAACGAAGTCCGTTATTATTCTATTAGCATTTGCTGTTTGAGACTGTCGTGGCTAAGAGGCACGGTGAGTGACTGTGAACGCGATAGTTGTGGGTTCGATTACCACTTGGACTTGGATTATATTTTTTCAGCTTCACACCGTAACACGCCCATGACAGAGAAAACAAAGGGGAACCTAGTGTTAGGACACTTCGTTCCTGATTTTCTTATCAATTATCAAGGTATTGCGTGTTGAGTGGCTGAACTCAATGCCAAGCTTTTGCTTTGCTTTGGTACCGGAGCAGAATAAAAAACATAATAATAAATCATTCCTCCGAGTGGGAATCGAACTCACAACTCTACTACGTGCTCGTGTTCTGAGCCACGACCTTATAATAAATTATTATTAACAAAATTTATACTTTTATTGCCCCCTCTGGCAACAAGACAAAGCGTGATAATAAATGCCGCCACTAAACACGCTATGTCTCTTCAATTTGACCAAAATTCAGAAACGGAGTGTCTTAACCATTGGTATCCTCCGATTATCATTACGCTCTCTACGTGTCCTCTGTGCCCTCTCCGCTAAATAAACGGTCACTTTAACCACTCTTATATATTTCAGGAGGTACGATATGAAAACCCTGTCGAAATTGATACCGTGTTTTTCGTAAGCCTTTAAGATTCTATTTGCTTTACCCTCTGGTGCCCTTGGGAACGACCCGCCGTGTGTGCTTAACGAAAACGTTATTTATACATCCGATGAGTTTTTGAATGTAATTTAAACTATACATTTCAAATTTACCACATATATTTATACTTGTATCAGTTAGATATAGGTAGAGGGATTCTGGGAACCTATTTTTAGTACAGTCAGTTCGCTTCCCCTTCGAGAGACTTAATAAACATACTAAATATTTCATTTTATCGAGTGGGAATCGAACACATAACCTGTTGCGTTTTCAGTCGCTTGTGTTTCTGGGCCACGTCATATACACGTTTTTTTATTAAAAGCTTCAAGTCAAACCTCGTTTTTGTAATAGTTAGCTGAATCGAAAGGAATGTCGTAATTATAATCGGAAACGAATCACTAGATTGAAGAAGAAATAAACAAAAACTATAAATGTACTTACTGCGTTACCAACATTTAATTTAAAAGTCTACGCCGCTGCCGTTCTATAAAAGTATTGAAGTTTAATTACGGCCTTCTAACGGCACATAATGACGAATCAAAAGAAATGCATTAGAGATCATAAAGTAAGCATTTTATCGTTCGTTTCATCGCAAAAAATAAAAGCGAACATTAAATCGAGATGAGTTGAGAACAATATTGCTTGTAAACCTTGGGATAGTGGCCTTCTGCAATCGTAATAGAGCATCGCCAAGACTAGGCCAGTCATGACGCAGGGGCACAAACGCGATTGGTGGTGGGTTTGATCACCACTCGAGAAAATGATGTCACTCGAGGTGTTGAAAAACGCGTCAATGAGTTATGCCACTGAACCCGCAATATCTCCAGAATTCGGTAGAAAATGGGAATCAGAGTGTCTTAACACTGGGTTCCCTCAGCCTAGTGAGTACGTACAAGGTAATTATCGTTAATAAGTAACTTTATAGGATAATTATTTCGAATAACATTATCGTTGTCTACGTCTACTAGGAGATTCTAGGCCAGTGGGCGGCGGTCGACGGAGTAAGCACACGCCGGGGAATACATTGAGATGGTGTTTGACGATCAAACACACCAGGTAATCGATTTCCCATTTGTCTTACCGTTGACAGATCCTATTCATATTATATGAAAAATGTAGAACAAATATTATACATATTATATTTTGTTGCTTTGCTTATAATTTATTTTTGTCTTTTCATATCTCAACATATAAAGTTTTAGTTACGTGCTGTACCCTGGAATGACGTAATAGGATATTCCCACGGATTGTCCAGTTTTCGAGATAAGCAGGTTTATTTTACATACAATAACAATATGAACATATATTTGCAACTGTAAGCGCGATTGGTTATACGATTCGATTACCGCTCGTGGGAATGAAATATTTAATTTTTCATTTCCTCGCGTTTTCAAGTTCTAAGTTTAATCCAACGTGAAGCTAAAAATAAAATATAAGTATAAAAGACAACTACATTGTAAAGGAAGTTATATCAAGATATCCAGAATTTGTGTGAAGAAACACTCTTCGACTAAAAAGACTCCCACGATAAGATAAAAATTGATAAAAAAGAGGTTTAAGTTAAATTTATTTAACCGATATGTAAACAGAAACTGATATTGTTAAGAATGCTCTTGTTAAAAGTTTTACATCTATAAATGGATTATATTTCATATTTCCTATCATTACGACTGTACATATCGGTAGCGTTATATTCACTGTCTTTGACTTGTACTTTCTTTTTTTTTGAAGTATTTAAAAAAAAATTGCGCTTCACACTGTATCCCGCATAGTACGTTAGATAGAGGAAACCTAGTGTTAAGGGACTCCGTTCCCCACTTTCCGGAAGATACGTGTTGAGTGCCAAAACTCAACGAAGCGTTTTGCCCCGTTACCAGAGCATGAAAATATTAAATATTAAAATTCTTCGAGTGGAAATCGAACAGACAACCCATCGCGTTTACAGTCACATACTTATATTTGTGCACCACGATAGCTTCAAATATAAATAAATAAATAAAAAGTAGTTAAAATTTTTTGTTAAATATATTTATATTTAATACACTTAACTCTTATATTTGATAACGATATCGGTTCAAGCTTTCAAAGTTCACTTATAGGGCACACACTTAAACGCTTTCGGCTCTACAAAGCTCGGAAAAGGAAGTTTTATCTGCTCTTTTTTAAGTACTCCGGCGGTGGTCTCGTAAAACAATGTAATAAATTAAACCTTTTGATGCCTCAGACTTTTTAACGTACGCTCAAAGTTAACTGACCCGTTTAAATTCATTTTTTTAAACTTTATTCTACATAAATCATTTAACTATGTTTGCGCTTTGAAACGGTAAAGCTTAACTCGCCTGTTTTCTGTTTAAACGCTAAATAACAAATAGTTTATAGGGTGTAGCGCAGCCATTATTTTTTATATGAAGTTGCCTTTCCCTTGTAATCTTGTTCCTAATTAGCTAATACATGGATAAATGTCCGCAGCCGCTGCCACAGTACAACCGGCTCACGCCTATTTCCGGAGTTCCCCGAGTAAATAAAGTACTGTACTATACTATACTGTACTGTACTGTAATGTACTGTCCTGTACAGGGTATAGCGCGGCCGGCTTGCGCCTAAACAAAACGCGTAGCTAATCGTGTCGCACCGCCAACCGCCTGCCAACCACTCTGTTACCCGACTTTAAGCCATAACGCAACTTCCAAGGGTGAACTTTACAAAGTGGTAAAATTAAAACGAGTTGGTATAATGCCAAACGAGAGTACATTAACTATAACACCGTCCTATCTTTTATAATAAAACTTTATATAGTAGTAGGGATCCATCCTGACCGCCACCTCCCAGACACTTACGTACCTGCTAGTAGTAAACTATTTAACTGTAACTACAGCAGTTAACCAAGGTTTTCCTTTCATTTACATAAATAACATGTGCAAATTGTGTTTTTCATTAAAGCGACGGGCGCGGTCGACGTGACAGCTACAATATACACTCCGAAAACACCTTCAATTAACTTATGTAATACTAGCGATTAATTCGTGGTTTCGGTCGAGAAATCATGATAACATTCGTGTTTTTATTTATGGGCTAGAGCCTGAAACGCTTTAATGCTGTTTTTTTTTATTATAAAATATCTTATGTACTTTCCTTTTTTTTTAAATTCTAACAATATGTGCACAAAACTTCATGATTATCGGTTGAGTAATTTAAATACTAAACTTAAATTCATATTTATAATACGAGTATTAGAATGATGTATGCAGATGAACAGCTTTTTTAATCTCGAGCTTCGGCGTGTCAGACGACTTGGGACTCGGGATATTTATTATTTCAAATGTCACTCCAAACGTCTAACGTTTGAAACGAACCTGACACGATTTAATTTTGTAATTAAATTTATGTCTGATATAGCGATGTCAATAAAACAAATTTCATTTCAAAATTAGTATATTTAATTAGAATACTTTTGACTTTCAAATTAAAATAGATTTACTTAATAATATTTTAGTCAAAGATATCTGTCTAGTTGTCTCTGTGTGGAGTAGAATTATAAGTATTATATTGAAGGAATTGTATAACATTCTGTTGAGTTTCGACGTCAAATCCAGTTATAATTACCGAAGTTTTAGTCAATAATGTGAAAATTTGATCTTTGCGATCTCACGATCAGTTTTCATATAATTTTCATCAAACTCGGCGCGTAGCAGTTTTAGAGGGTAAATAGATAAAGTCGAGCTAAGTGGCTGTTCACTTCTCTATTATTATTTATATTCGCTCAGTCGCCGCCGCTCATTGCTTTAAAGGGCCATAAACGAAGTACCTTTGTTTATGGTCGATTCTATCCTAGAATGTATTGTAACACTCACTTATTCTCTTTCTAAACTACGCACTTGCAGAATCTGTAAAACTGCCGGAAATAAAAAAAACAGATAAAAGGCATAATGGCAAATTAAGTTAAAAAATCCAATATTAAGAAACTTAATGACGGCTCATGTAAAATTTCTTCTCTTCTAATTTATCAATGTCATTTATTTTATTAGAGAATAACATCTTATAACGATTACAGAGATTAAATAATCCCTATTAGAGTTATAATTCTGTCCACGAACTATCTCGTAGAGCTGTAATGTAATTTAATTATGTTATAAGTTAGTTCTAAGAACTGTATTAGTAGTAGAAGCGTTCCACTGTAACGTTCACTTTATGCGCTTACAATAAAACTGTACGTCATTTACTGTTGAGTGACGTCACTACAACAGTGGATCGTGAAAGTACCTTAGCAATGTGTGTTGTACTCACGTGGACGTTTGAGTACGGTTTTTTGAATATTCTTGTTTATTTTTAAAAAAATGATGTTTTTTGTTATTAGAGAAAAAACTGTCGTTGCTCAGTGGCACATAAACGCGACGATTGTCGATTCGATTTCCACTCTAAGAAATGTAATACTTGTTAAAAAAATTGTTAAAAGTTGATTTACCTCACTCAACACGCAACCCCAGAATTCGGCGGAAAATGGGTTATAATACTACGTTACCAAGTTACCTCTGCCTAGACTCTGCTATGTGCGGGATACAGGGTGAAGCTAAAACAATACATAGAATTAATATACTTTATATTTTAAAGAAAATATTTTTATCACATTGCTAAAAAAACCATTGCTTACATAATTATCAATATAAACTATGGATACTATCATCTACCATGAAATCTCTTTAAAATATATATATATAAACGTAGGACACAGAATCTCTCTCCCTCTCTCTCTTTTTCTATACTGTAAAACATGCAGGTGACAGATGGGAAGCTATTTTTAAACTTTTCAATTTTTTCAATTACAAGGACAGGGTAGAGAGACTTTTTCTTTTACATTAATAACGCATAAATGAATATAAATTCAACCTTCATAGAACGTTTAAAAAAAATTGAAAGTTATGAATAATTTGTTTCCATTATAAAGTGAAGCGACAACGTGTCATTATCTATTCTATTTACGGCCACAGTCTTGTGTAGTGAAGCATTCTCAACATTTCTCTACTATATTTTTTTAAGTCTATGTATAGAAACCACTTGTCCCGATACAGTTTCTCATGGTAAAGACAAACTGTCACAGTGTCTGTTTGTTCTGTTATCATATTCAAATATATACACCAACGTTCAAAATAGTATGGCAGGTCTCGTAGAGTACTCGTATAAGCGCTTCGTCAATATTTCCGTTTTGCGATATATTCTGGTAACACCTACGATATTTGCCTGGACGAATATCTGTGCTCTTTTCCAAGTATAGCAATTGCTAATATCGATTTTTTTACATAATTGAATTTATTGATATTCAGATATTTTCTTTGTTTTTTTAATTAATAATTTTAGTATAGATATATATTTGTGTTAGTGTAAAATATATTTCTATTATATTACCAATTTTGTCACGATTCTCCCCACTTAGCATTGGCACTCCAACACGGAGAAGTCGCAGGGGATTTAATTGCTTTCATTTCGTTTATTGGTGTGCGCCGTCACCTCCACGGGCCTCCGCCGGCTCTCGCTCGCCTCCCCATGCTAGTTAAGCGCCCTTATTATGAAAGGATTCACGACGCTGTATCATCCCAAGAGTTACCACGTAAGTCATATTAGAAAAATTCTAGTTACATAAAATCTCCTCCAATTCACTAAAATCAAATCATCAATATTTGATGATTTCATTGACTTTTTTCAAGAGACAGACGAATAGTTATTGTGTACTTCGAAGCTAGAATTTGCAAGATAAGTCGTAAAAGAATAATAATAAGACAAATGGAAAAAATAATATAAGCTGATTTATTCATTACACTATAAAAACAGTTGTCTGAGCGTCAATTGTTTGTAGAGTTTAGATGTAGTAAATAATATAGAGTTGCCAGATATATAGGTCGCACGAACCACAGACCGACGGTCGACAGATCGTTCCATAATAAGTGTTACTTTAAAACGAATATCTTTGTATGAGTCGTCAGAATTTAAGTTTCTTGCTTGTCTCGTGCTTACATCGAGCTTTGTGTTCCTTCAAATATTTAATATATCGTTCCTTATCCGGCTCAGCGAAATGTTCTCGCAGAAACTTTATTGCGACATGTCGGCTACATTTAGTTTATTTACTTTAAAAGTAAATGTGGCTTACTTAAATTCTAATGTGCATTAAATCTTTAAATTTATTGAGTCTAATTGTCTTAATATAATAATTTTATGATATTAAAATTGTGTTATTTTCAATGCTGTACATAATATTTTTTTTTCATGAAAATAATCATATATATAATACTGTTCCATCTCGAAACACATTATTTCGACTCCATCATAAAAACTATGAGCGATGCAATGACAAGAACTAATAAAAGGCATCACCCAGTTCATTATTTAGTAGAATTTACATGGAAATATTGACTTCGTGGAGACAAATGGAGGTTCATTAAAAGTTTTCGGCATTTCTAACTCGCATCGCGAGCTCGTGTCGACCAAGTTGCGGTTGACCGGAGCGAATATCATGAATACTTGAATATTTTACTGTGTACTGTGTACTGCTGGTAAGTATTCGGAGCTTTTAAAACATTCTTGCCAAATTGGTCTCTACCACTTTATTGTCGTGTCGTGTTTCTAATTTTAGAAAAATATGTGTAAACATGAAAGGGGCACAAAGTGAGCTGCAAAATATCATGTTTGTGAATTTGATTCCCTCTCGAGCAAAGGAAATATTTATTTAAATTTATATTTTAATTTCTTCGCTCTGGTGTCCAGGTACAGTGCGGCGTTGAGTTACCCCAATCAATACGCAATGCCTCCAGAATTCGGCAGAAAGTGGGGAAAGTTATCTCTGTCTACCCTGCTGTATGCGGGATACAGTATGAAGCTAATAATAATAATACTTGAAGTAAATGACTTTGACAAACTGACAAGAAAATAATCCAATGTATGAGTATGTATAATTAACAAAGGGTTTCATTTTTTCCTTTTGGGATAGAGAACCCTAAAAATGCCTGCGAAATTAAATTTTTATTAAATTTCGAGCAGTATTATGTAAAATATAAATGATTTAACTTATAAATGTCAAAAGTTTTAAGAGTTACGTGCGCACTTCATTAGTCGCGCGAAAGTATAGTGGCAACGTAGTGGATTTTTGTGTCATAACTTACTCGTGTATTGAAACCACTAGGGGATATAATCCTTGTGACAATATTTTAGGTAGCCGTTTTATGATAAAGACTAGTTTTTTACGCCTGTCGTGAAGCACATAGCTTGTTGGTTCATTTCCTGAGGAAATTAAATATTATATATTTTCATTTCCTCGCTCCGACAAAGGGGCAAAGAGCAGCGATGAGTTCCGCCACTTGACATGCTAAGCCTCCAGACTTCGGTTGGAAGTAGAGAGCTGAAGTGCCTCAATCGGGATGGAGTGTCTTAACACTAGGATCTGAAGATCTCTCGGTTCCTCCCTGTTCATCCTGATCAAAATGACGGCGTCAAATTAAAAAAATAAGAAACTAATTAAAAACTTGTTCGTTTTTATTAATTTTCATATATAATTAAATTATATTAATTTAATGTTATTAATGTTAATTATGTTATACATTATATTAGAAAGTACGTAGGCTTATGTAGGCTTAATCATGACATGTTTAATATACAAGGCTTCTGTTACGAATAAGAGTAAATTACAGGTATCGCACTGGCGCAGATTATAGAATATACGTTAAAATGACACTCATGAAACAAGGATTGTATAAAATAATATTAAATAAATCGTATATTATCGAAATATCTTCACACTAGTTCGTTTCTTACTTCAATATCTTACTTAGTCAGAGAAAAAGAATGTTTATATCATATATTAGTGATTATAAGCATTATGAAAATCTTAATAAATTGAGTGCACTTAAATTATTCATTTCTTCGGTTAGGTGTCGATGCAAAACGCGGCGTTGAGTTCCGCCAAGACGCAAACCCTCCATAAGAAAAAGAAGATGAATCAAATAAATAAAAACAAAACAAACCTTGAGCGTTATAAAATGAATATAGATCGCTACATACACACGCAAGCTGACACAAATGCAATCAAAACAAAATAAAATAAATAATTACAATTTTTCATCGACTTCCTAATGAAGTCGGTGGAATAATTAGAATATGTTTATTAAGATGACGCGTTGACGTGTTCTATTATCACTCACCGTATTGCAGGCGCTTTGGTCTCGAGTGCAGCTCTGTCTGTCGCTGCCGCCGTTACTTTTAATTGCGGTGTAACGACCGCCACCTGTCGTTATTGCCAGTACGAAGTAGCGCCGTCACGCCGTCACGCCGTCACGCCGTCACGCCGTCAATATTAGAGGGTACTCTAACACTTACAAATGATCCGTTGATTATATTAATGACAGAACTATGTCTTTCGCGTGTGTGTTATTGGCTCTAAAGTGTAGAGAATGTGTTAATTATTGTATATGAGATGTTATATTTGTTTTAAAATAATAGTATAATTGTATTCTATGTTTCTTTTTATTTAATAAGAGGCCGCTGTGGTGCAGCGTCACAAGGGTGTGATTGTAACGCGACGGTTGTGGATT
>JBAIZZ010000304.1:122119-149919 GCA_037355905.1 Heliconius aoede
CGCTTTTTACATAAATACCTCAATAGAAAGAAACAGGTTTGCCTTTATGATAGCTTGTATTGTAATTGTTTTAAGTTAACATATTTGTTGTTTTTAGCTTCACGCTGTATTGCCACAAGTAGGCAGAAGGAACCGAGTGTTCCTAGTGTATGTTTTTAAGTTCCACTGAGACACTTTCGTTCGCTACTTTCCCCCAAATTCTGTTAATTGGTGGAATTCAAAGTCACTCTTTGCCTCTATGATAGTGAACAGAGCAAGGAAATGAAAATATTGATTATTTTTCGGATTTTAAATTCAATGTTATCTTCTTAAAAACTTCTTTAATGTTATCGTGATGCAATTTCGATAGCTTAACTCTACATACGATAATAAGGGGTTAGCTTATCTCCTTTGTCGTATAAATACAAAATATTTTCATCTCTTTAAGACAAAGTGCGGCGTTGAGCTGTGTTACTTAACCTAGTGTTTCATTTCATTGCGTTCACTCTCGTCAGGGTGCATAAGCATCCAGTAGTATATAATACCCAGGCAAAGCGCGGCGTTGAGTTCAATCACTTGACATGCAATGCCTCGAAAAATTCTGCAGAAAGTGGGGAACGGGGTGTCTTAGCACTAAGGTCCCTCTGATGGGAAATATATTCTTGTCTTTAATTTTCATACATTCAAAATTGATTTAAATTTTTTTTAATTTGAACTGCAGCAAGTGATTTTTACTTACGAAAGTCCTATACATACATGCGCCTAAATATCTAATTATGTATTTTTTTTAAAAGGTAATGTAAACTTAATCGATCACGAAATGATCCGTAATAAACGTTCCATTTAATCTGATATGTTTAATGTGTCATTGCGTCACGTTTCCGGTGTGCGCGTGCATCAGCAGATGTAATGTGAGCTTATTGTAAATACCAGATACAATGTTTTTATATTTTTGAGGTATACTCGAGACCAGTCATGGAGGGAGAGTGGGTGGTGCCAACAAGTGGGTGAACGCGACTGGTTATGGGTTCGATCCCCACTCGAGGCAATAACATATTCATTTAAATATATATTTCTTCACTCTGGTGGCGAGGCACGGCGCGGCGTTGTGTTCCGCCTCTCAAAACATCTAGCATCTAGCAGAACTAAAAAAAAAATAATATGAGATATTTCACTTCCACTAGTGGGAATTGAACCCCTAAACTATCGCGTTTACTGCGCCGCAACTGGACTGGATATTAAACCTCGTCTCCGTTAAAAGCTACTTTAAACGAGTGTTCCTTTGACCTGTGGTTTTGAGGAAATTTCGGACGTTTTGCTCCAACCTTTATCACGCACTTGAGCTCAGGAAGATAGCCGAGTCAATTTATTACTTTCACGAACCCTTCCATTCTTTGTTATTAAGATCTCTCTCCTGAAATTTTCGTGTTTTACTATTGGGACAAGATCTTTTATTAAAAACCGCAAATAATTCCAGACAATTTTTGAGTCGATTAGAGAAACGTAATGACACTGAAAAATTCGAATGATATTGAAGTAAGCAAGATTTTATTTGAATAAGAATGAGTAAATGTGTATGTAATAGGTACATTAGTGATGACGGTCGTGGCGCAGAAGAAGCTTGGAAGTGTGGGGCTATAGACGCAACAGGTTGTAGGTTCAATTCTCACTCGAGGAAATTAAATATTTAATACTTTCATTTCTTCGCTCTGGTAACGGGGCAAAGCTATTTTATATGCAATGCCTGCCAGAATAGGTGGAAAGTGGAGAACAGAAAAGTAGTAATGGGAACGGACTGTCTTAATATTAGGTGCCCACGTTCCTTTCGACTACGCTGCTATACGCGAGAAATAAGAAAATAACTGCGAGGCATTGTTATCTGTTAGAAATCCGCCGCAGAGACAGCAGCCCGGCAGTCGACAGTTGGCAGCTGGCAGACGCAGTTCCCACGCTCACCTCGCGTCTCAGGTGCTGTCCGCCGCATCCGCGCCGCCGGCGACATCTGCGAGGCGTGTACGACCACTTCATTTGAATTTTATATATTTGAGATTTTAATGTTACCTTAGCTTATCCATACTAAGGATTCCTATAGGAATACAATAAATGTGTGGAACTGTGTTCGCTTATTCTGCTTTATGCGGGATACAGTGTAAAGCATAAAACTAACTTGGACGCTGAAATTTATATTAAATTTATCTAATCATGTATAAGGAAACTATATTAAGCCATAATGACTATCACTCATTTCTTTGCTGACTTAACGTGATTCAGCCCACACGTGGATGTGACGGAAGGTGATTCAACGTGCGTTATCTCCTTGAATGCATGCTTAATCTATAATAATAATGCTATAAATATTACCAATATGTATTGGTGTTTTTGTGGTTTATTATAATTTACGTTTTAATATTGTCCTAAGTTTTGTAGTGCAACTAAAAAGCCCACCCAAGGGATCCTCAGATGATTTAGGTCTATGATTTTTTTTTATCTTTACACCCGTATATTATTGTAAATTGAGCGAGAAAATCTAAAAGAGACAATATAATAAATATAGAGAGAATATAGTAAATATTTCATTACATTGAGTGGGAATCAAACCAACTACTGCGTTTACAATAGCACTCTTGATATGATGATATTATTATGGGGTTATGATCTATGATCTTAAATAGTTACATTTGTAAACTAGGCAATTTTTTTTCTTTTCATTGAAAGTCAATGTAGAGCAAACAACATTTATAAAAAATAATATTATTGGTAATTTTATTCATTTGATTGAATTTTAAAAAGGGATCGCTTTATAAAAATATTATCTATTTTCGGTGGCGCGAGGCTCTCGAGACGCGTGTTATCGTAGCTGATGGCGGCGCTACGTCGAGTGTTCTGCAAACATCCTGAGTCCTGACCTAACGCCCAGTCGTGACTTTCCACTGCAAATACTAGATTCAGGCAACGTCGGATAAGATTGTATTGCCAGGTTATACTTTTTGAAGATATATAATGGGATTTCGCTACTTATACTGTAAGCTCGTGGTAGAACCAGTGATGTCGTAATATTATATATAGTTTGCGTTATTTGAATAAAAACTACAGCTCCTTTAAAAAAATAAATATAACTGATGTACGCATTAGTATATTTATGGACAGTTTAGTATATTAAGTGTATTAAAATAATTAGAAATCAAGAAAGCCGGCGCCTTGTCCTATCTTATCATTAGATAGCGTACGCGCAGTGCGAGGCGGTACTCCGGGGACGTGGGCGCGACCACGCTGCTATCAATAGGCAATAAAGCAAACTAGGTTTAGTGTACCGAATGATTACCGCGAGCAAACAACAAATACCGTACCGCTCCTACTTTTATATATTATCAGTGTATAATTCCACCGATAAATGCGTAATGTCGGCACAATCTATTTGAGTTGCCTACTTAGTTATTCAGAGTTCATCGCTCCGACGGAGATGTCTTCCGAAACGAATAAACGAAATTAAATATGGAAGCTGAATTGGTTTACAAATTGAGAATTCATTTTGCAGCCCTAAATCGCGTACCGTTGCCGCCGCGTCGAACGCACTCCAGAGGAACATTTTATCGCTCTTTACTTTGTTTTATGTTAGAGTTTACGTTTCCAAATGCTGCTTACTGGCGGCTACGGGCTGGTCTGGTACCATCACCCTATGTATCTTTCCTTTAGGTTTTAGACATTATGTTACAAGCTCCAGGACGTATGAGGTAATGGGTGCTTAAATACATATATAGATTAAGCACAATGTTCATGAAAAATTAAGGACGTACGTAATGAAGTACGTTAAAATTAAGCGGACGAGTACGCTTTTAATTTGGGTAGATAAAACTACTAAAGTACTCGAATGTTTTTTTACTCTCGACTATAAACGCGACGATTGTGGATTCGATTTCACTAGGGGAGAATTAATTATTATTTATAAATATTTTCAATTCTTCACTCTGGTATCAAGACTAAGCGCAGCGTTGAGTTCCGTCACGCGACACTCAATGCCGTGAAAATTCGGCAGAAAGTGGGGAACGGAGTGTTTATAACACTAATTTCCATCTTCCTATCCTGCTATAGGCGGGATATAGCGAGAACTTTATTAAAAAATATATTAACCCTACAATATAAAATTATTCAAAAAATTTCTCAAACAAAAATCTATTTCAAGTTACCCGATATGAACGAACCCATAAACAAAAGCCGTCACTGTTCCCTTCTGTTAGTGTTATTTGATACTCCAATAGAAGCACTAATAGGTATTCCTGACTCACATACGCGTACTCCAAACCCTACATTGCGGGAAGTTAGCCATAAAATGAAGACGTTTTGGGGTTATCGAGTTACTTTTTGGTAATCCTTTAAATTCGATACATGTCGGGTGCTCAAAGGTAGACGCGGGTGCGAGTAGTAATGGCCGGTGCGATGTCTGGCTGAAAGTAACACGGTATATTAAATGTTTATCAAGGACATCGGCCGATTGAACTTAATCCTTATGTACAAATTTGATATCCCGCTCATGGTAGGGTAGGCAGAGGGAACCTGGGAGCCTAGTGTTAAAATATTCCGTTCACATAAAGATACTAATGTTCTCCTGTTTTTTGCCGAATTGTGGAGGCCAGAGCGAGGAAATTAATATTTCAATACGAAAATATTAAATTAAATTTGAAAATATATTAAATTATAAAACATTTCCTAGTGCTCCTGCGCCGATACTGGCCTACGGCAATGATAATAGTGACATTATATAGAAATTAACTTGTGTGGAACTTGAAATATTAAGTCATAAATTATAAATCATTAGATTCACAATGCTTACGCCACATCCGAGATATAGATATATTCTATTATGTTTTTATGCAAGTTTTTATTCATCATCAACGATCGCATTTCTGTTAAGTAATGTCTCTACAACTGAAAACTCTCTTTTTACGAAATAAAACAATGAATTAAAAGTAAAAGTTTTACTCCACACCACCGTAACAATGTTTCAGTCGTAAAGCGATACGCTTCCACTTAGCAAGTGCGTTTAGAAAGACCGTTTACAGAGCTTAAGCTTAGAACAGAAATAAAAGCTCTACAAAAAGTATGGATCGTGTCAGCAACGGTCACGCTCATTGATCACGAGATATAGTAATCATGTTGCGAAGGATCTACCTTCACTAGTAGCGATATAGTCGTCTTGTTACATATACATTGATACGTGACAGAGTCACATCGTATTTAACTTGTGGTTGAAACAAGCAATGTACGATGTAATAGGTTTTCAGATTGAGTAGTCGTACCAACAGTTAAGTTCAATTATGCTGACAGAAGATTTACAAGACCCGAAAAGGATTGATTCAAAGCGCACGTCGAGGGTGCGCCGCAATTCTTTACCTGTCGCCGTGATTGTAATATTATTGTATTATATATAAGCGTGTTATTGTATATTATATAAGTGAGTTTTATTGCATTTTTTGATTTCCATTCGTGGGAAAGAAATATTTAATATTTTAATTTTCTCCGCTAAGTGCGTGAACAGCGTGAAGCCAAAAATGTATATAAATAATACAAATAGTCTATTTTAAATAAATTACCAGCGACTATTTCTGTTTTTCTTCTACTAAACAAAAAAATATTCTAATTCATTAATGGTACTATAAACATTAAAATTCTTGACAATCAAATAAAAAGATTTAAAATAAAATAAAATAAAAAAAAAAAACCAATAAGCTCAAGTAACTGTATCACTGTAACACCAGAGAGATCTGAGGAAACAATGTGTTAAGTAAGAGTCCCCTCGAGTCGCATATTCAGCAAATATCCCATAAATATCCCATAAAACGTGGTGGTGGCGGTCCACATTTTGCACCCCTAAATCTTCGCTTTAGGAGCTACCAACGATTTTCCTAATAGCATTATCAGGAAAAAGTACTACTTACTTATCCCCGGCTTTGCACCCGCGCGTTGAGATAACTTATAGCGGTTACACTGTTACACACGACGGGTTTTGGGTTATAAATCTATATAAAAATTTCTATAAAAGATTAATATAAATTAATTAATAATTTAATAACATTAACAACGTAACAGGAGTTAGTAACTTGTTCATATTTCTTTTTCAGGTTCATGCTGTATCTCGCATATAGCAGGGCAGACAGAGGGAACCTAGTGTTAAGACGATCTCGTTCCGCTCCCCACTCTTGGAAAATTTTCGGATTTTCAAAATATTACTGTGTTGAGTGCCTTAGCTCTTTTTTCTTAGTACGAGAGCGAAAAAAAATAAAATATTAATAAATAATATTATTCCTGCCAGTGAGATTCGAACCCATAACCGGGGAATTCTTTTAGAAAAATACTATTTTTGATTTCGACTAATTGGAATCTAAGAAACAAACTGAAAACTTTTGTATATCAAGATTATCAACTTTCATATCGTTGTTATTTATTTAATGAGAGTACCAAACCGTTAATGACTGAATTTGAAACTGTACTTCCCTTAATTATAATAATTATTTGTTTCTCTTTCCAGGAAATAGATCTGACAAATATTTGGCCAAAAAAAGAGGGTAATGATGACGATAATTGGGTGTATGTACAATTGTAGAAGTGGAGCGGACACGTGCAATTAGCCCTTAATTTGGTATTGTATGCCCCGACATACATGAACTTTAAAAAATATTTTGTATTAGAAAATACATAAATAACGTAAAATTATATTTTTATCGCCTTACAACTTAAACACCTTTTAGTAGAAAATATAAAACAGGCATCTGGTATCTCTAGTTTTACATTAGTTGACAAAAATGACGTACCGGCGGCCTTCGGCTGTTCTCTCCAAGGTATTTATATAATTTTATTGATTATTACCCAGTTTAGGCAAAGTTTCACGACTGAATCCTATGGTTGATATCATGATTATATAATTTGTCTAATAAGTTTGCAGTTCTAACTTCTTACATTGGTGTTATTTTGGATGCTAACATGATGTATGCTGTGACATACATTGCCAAGTTTGTAAAAATATGAAAAAAAAAATATGTATGTCAGGGCATACATTGCCAATTTTAGGATTTTGCTTTGCTTAGTTTGTATATTAGCATGTTTTTGCTTTGTCTGCAGCAAAAGCTTGAAACTCGTGGGGGTAGAATTTTAGCGCTTGTCCCTGCTCAAAATGCACCCTCTGATGATAGTGAACATTCTGATATTGAAGACGAAATACGTGTGCACACACCGCTTTCCATGTCCAGCTCCTCTGCACCCTCAATTGATAGCTCTTTAGAAAGACTTAATCTTCTAGATGATGAAGACCCCACCAGCGAAAATGTTCACCTTACTCAAATTTTCCAAAATGTTTATTCAAGCCCATCTCTAGAACCGAATTGTAGTCAAGTACCAGTACTTAGTGATATTCCCTCATTTCCCGCAACGCCTGCAAACCCTGCTACTCCTGCAACTGCTACACTAATTGCACCTAATGCACCCCCTGGTTTGGTAACACCTAGCATGTCGACGAATGCCTCCTCCACATCACGTATTTCCAGAAAAACAAGATCACAACGTGCCACTGTTCATGTTGCTAAACGACCTAGACGAATGCAAAAATTTACTCTTAGTTATAATTGGAAAAAAGCTGTGTTTCGACATGTGGTTTCTATAGAAGAGGAATCAGAATCTGTCGGGAGCGTCACAGTCCTAACTCCCCTGGAATATTTCTACAAGTTTTTTTCCCCAGACATTTTGACAGATATTGTCGAAAAAACAAATATGTATGCAATATCTCAAGCTGGACGTACTCTGGGTTTGACTGAAGACGAGTTACGGGATTTTTTAGCGATTCATATCATTATGGGTGTTGTAAGCATGCCGTCTTATACTGATTATTGGAGTTTGCGATATAGATACAAACTTGTGGCTGATTTGATGCCACTAAAACGTTATCAACAAATACGTCGTTTTTTACATTTTGTTGACAACAACGTACAAGATTCTGACAGATACTATAAAGTTAGGCCATTAGTGCAAAAAATAAGAGACAATTGTTTAGCTCAAGAAAATGAAAGGAGATTCAGCATCGATGAGATGATGATCCCATACAAAGGGACAAAAGCAGGGAAGCGGCGTCAATATATGAAGTGCCAAGTCCGCCTTTGTTTCGTAACTGGCAAAAATTCCCGTAATTGTCAACTAGAACCATGTGCCTACGTAATTTCTATGTATTTTTTTATAAAAATAAATAATAAATATAATAGTTGCTTTTTTTACATACGTAGTCAGTATCTACAGTAATTGGCAATGTATGTCCCTGCATACAACACATTTACGATTTGTATTCTTGAGTAGTTGGCGGTGTATGTCGTGGCATACATGACTTTTCAGGAAAACTAAGCTTTTCAGATTTTTTTTCAAATTTTTCTATAGTCGTTTTATGTGTATAAATAACATTTCTGATGACAAAATTCAGGTTTTATAGCATTTTATACTTTGCCAAATTAAGGGTTAGGCTAGATTTGTAGCGACGGGCGGCGCCCCGCGTGGCCGCGCGCTTGCGTAATGCCGGTCTGAGTTATCCTTAACGGTGACAGAGGTGGTCTTTACTTAGAATATATAAGTCAAATTAATATTTTTTAACAGCTTCAGACTGTGTCCCACAAATAGCAGGGTAGGCAGAGGTAACCTATTAGGCGTTCCTTGGTGGAACTCAACCCCGGGCTTTTGCATTTGCTGCCAGGGTAGTATAAAAAATTTTGTGGACCTATCACGAATTATAAATTTATTCGTCGTAATATGGTGTCAATATAATTGTCATAACTCACTCTAAATGCAATGTTTATAATATCAATACCCATTTGCAGGCACTGGCGAGACAAAATGCAGTATTGAGTGTACTCAACAACGAGTGCCTCTAATTCGAGCGGAAAGTGGAGAACGGAGTGTTCTGGCTTTCGTTTCTCCTTGCCTTACCTGCTATATACGAAATAGAATCTAAAAATGTTATATTTAAAAAAAAAAACAATCGACTATTACTTAGCTCTACATCTCAAAAGAGTGAGAGCTTTATAGTCACGGATTACTGACCAATATCATTTATTCAAGTTGAGCAACGCACTGGATAACATCATATGTTATTAAGGAAAAGACATATTGTGAATCAAATAAAGATAAATGTAATCATATGACAGATCATAAAGTGCGTGGACACGTGCGCGTGCGTCGCCGTGTTGACGATGTAATTATAGTTGGAGAAAGTGCAGGCCATCTGAGCAAGGAGCAGCGACAGAAATAGACGCCGGTCCTCAAAGAAAAAGTAAGCGACGCAACCATCCACGCGCCAGTCTGAACGCACTTGTTTTTGTTTTTCTGCTGATCGGTTATAGAAATGGATATATTTGGATTTGAAATATGAATATTATAATATTGGTGATAGTTGAAACTTAGTATATAGGTAGGTTAGGTATTGTAAAGGAGCAAGAGAAAGAGAATTTCTTGATAATATTTTCGGAATACAAAGATATGGAATTTTTAATTTATTGGCTTGTATTTAGTCCAAACAAAGTTGCGAGTGACAACTAGTATATAACATTATAATATACATATTGTGTTTGTTCTCTGTTTTCAAGTATAATTTAAAAAATCGTGTAAAGAAAGTAATCACTAATTGAGTCACAAGTGTATGATTGTAAACGAGACTGGTTGTGGGTTTGATCTCCACTTGAGGACATAAAATATATATTTAAATATATTATATATTTTCATTTGTTCGCTCTGGTATCGAGGGACAGCGCGGCAGAATATGGGGATCGGAGTGTCTTAACACTAGGTTCTCTCTGCATATCATGCTATATATAATATCTTGTGGCATACAGTGTGAAGCTAATTTAATTTACTTTTTTTTTAACGTAATTCTTATATAATGAAATACAACGTCAGATTTTACGATATCAGCCACTAAATCCTAATACACTCTAGGGTTAATCCACATCTGAATAATTACTATTAGTAATTACCGCGAGCTTGTTTAGATTGTTATTGAATATTTCAGTACAATTTCGAACAATAACCAGCTAGAGGATTGCCTTCAAATTATATATGTATTTATTTGTTCATACATATAATATTATTAGTTATATTTACTTCTAATTTTATTTTTTTTACTAGCTTTCAACTGTGCCTTTGCTCGCGTCAGGAGTTGGGTTTGACAGTTCCAGGTGCCCCAAGTAACTCTGATTTCTCCTCTAATTTCATATCAAATGAACAAATAAGATGAAGAGATTATAGACTTAAACATTTGAGATTAATTTTAAATTGATAAACGTGATCTCGAGATAAATGCTCTTAACATGAATTAAGTGCAAATTAAAGAAAAATAAAACTCATTTATTATTATAGTATATTTATATATATTTTACTTATAGTCATCTATATCTATATAAGTGTATGTATGTTTGTAAGAAGTATACAAATAATTATTTTGATGATCAAAATGTACAATACTGTAATTCCTATTCAAAGCGACGCTCTTTTGTTCTCTTTTGTATTGTTACATTACAACTAGACAACTTATTAATTAAACTTTTTTTGATATAATAATATTAACCAAATGTTGGAATATAATATTTATATAAATAGAAAATAATAATATTTAAAATTACTATACTCCACAGAAAAAAAAGAGCTTAAAAAGTGGTTGCCTTTTATCTTTTCTAAAGACAAGTTGTAGTTTAATTTTAAATATAGAACTATAAATTTTATGTGGAATTGAGTATTTCAGCGGCAGTCAGTGGCAGTCAGTGGTCGCCTGTAAAACTTCGTAATTGAAGAATCAAATTAGAAAAAATATTCGCTCTCGTATTTCTCTGCAGAAAATGTCATTGAAATGAACAGCAGTCGTATCGAAACATTGAAGATCTATAAGTTTTTTAAAACCGGAAGCAAGCTTTTCATTTCTGGGTCGCGCGTAAGCACAGAATTTCTCGACTGGCTCCACTAAGTGCGGTATCGCTATTTCTAGTTTTCATTTGCAATATGCTATTTGACAGGTTTTAAACATTATAGCTAATTTATTTCGAATCGATAGTCTCTGTTTAGCCCAAATTTGTGAATTCTGGAGGAAAGAAGAGAAGGAAATGTTTTAACCCTAGATCCTCTCTACCCTGCTGTCCATATAAATCGCATTAGATTTTAACATTCATATATTATACGTATATATTGGTTTCGAACGCTCGCAGCCGCACCGTGTGTACTTAAGCCAGCGGTGATATAAATAGAGACGGAAGCGCGTCCCGAGTCCTACAGTAGCCGGTAATGACAAACCAAACATCGTAATTCACTGTGAGAAGACACCTCGCGCCTGAATCACACTCCATCCGGTTTACTGCTTTAAAGGAATCTCTGTAGAGCTATCACTATATATCGGGGCTTAGAGTCGAGTTCGTGTAAGAGACGCGAGCGCCGATAAATGTAAATATATCGATATCTTATCTCCATAAAGGTGTTGGAGTATTCTCGTCTTCGCGCCGGCAATTACACTGATTAAAGACGGGAGATGATATTGTATGGAAAAATGTTTATTATGATTTATTGGGGCGAGTGAAATGTATTTGAAATTTGGCAAAAACTTGTAAATTTTGAAGGTATTGTATGTTTAGTGGCCGAACTTAATGCCACAGTGTGCCTCGACACCGGAACGAACAAATACAAATATTAAATATTTCATTTCCTCAAGTGGGAATCGAACACACAACCTGTCACGTTTACAGTCATACGCTTGTGTTACTGCACCACGACTGAACTCTGGATTTAATATGTATTTTAGTTTTTGTTATTATATGTTTATAAGGAAGACAATCCCTATTCAATTTATCGAAATAAAACATTACGTTCCACAACATGAAGTATGAATTTTTTATTCGCTTTATTCTTTGTATACCTTCTTTATGTTATACCTAGACTTTATTAATAAAGTTACACGCAAACTTAGAAAGTTACATATTACTTTAATTAGAAGTATTCTCGACGTTCACAAATATATTGTAGCCTCTATTTCTAAGGAGTAACACAGTGGATTAAAGACGTATTGATTCCTAAGTTCTAACGATGGCCAATAATAAAAGCAGGGACGACGGCAATCTATACTTATTATTCGTAATTTTAACTTCCAAATTATTAAAGTCAGTTGTGGCGTAGCGGTACAAGTGTGTGGCTGTAAGCGAGATTGGTTGTGGGTTCGATACCCACTCTAGAAAATAAAATCTATACCTACTAGGTATAATATAAATTATGTTTGTACATTGATTTTTAAAAGTTCCATCATTTTATTTGTCAAATTATTGGATTATATTCCTTATATTAGAAATGTTACTTAAATGTATTATAGGTACCTTTTATTATGTGATGGAAAGTGACACGACTGTACTCCTGCGCCACGACTGGCCTCTTAATACAATTTTGTATTTATAACATTTTATGTTTAGAATAGGAAAAAAAGCGTGGTAACAAATTACTTGCATGAGTACGACGTATCGCTACCTGGCAAGTAGTTTGCATGTCGGCGGCTAAGTGCAAGTCATAATACATTTTATTTTTATCAAAACTTTTAAACTATTGAATAACACTGTCATTATTAGTATTTTTACTCTAAGTACTTCACATTTAACTTTACTAACTAGTAAAGTTAAATGTGAAGTACTTTGAAACTTTATTAACACAGTCTGCTCTCCTAAGTGAGCATCAGACTTTCTATATGCACTCATAATCTATATCTATACTTATAATAAAATCATAACATCAGTCTGTACGTGAAAGACATGTGAGAAAAAAGTCAATAAAAAAAAAAAGAAAAAAATATAGAAAGCTAAAAATTTGCTTTTTATATATATTTAAGAAGATTAGTAATTTTATAAGTATATAGTTCAAGCGGGCGAAATCGCGGCGGCTAGCTAGTATAAAATGTTACTGTACATTTGCGGTACGTGGCGCAGAAGCGGTTCACATTAACTTTTCTTCGGTGTAAATATATTAGCTTATCGTCTAATTTGCATTCTCCGACAGATATCTCTCAGGTATTTGAGCTTTTCGCCCTCACTTTTAAAGTAACTTCGACATTTGTATCTGATATCGGTAGGTATGTGTATTAACTTATTTCTCGGGAACAAAATAACTCAAATAAGTTTTGTTTACCGCTCGTCGGCATCGTAGCGCAGACTGATGTAAGTGTTGCGTAACTGTATACAGAAGTTTCTACGTCAGGCGAATTTATAGCTACACTCGTTTTAGTGTTCTATAGGAAGACCACCGCGCCGGCCGCTAACTAGTGTTAATTGGTGGGGGTCGGTGACCGCCGCGTGGGCGTCGTAGTACTACATCTTGTAGAAGCTGAGACAGCTAAGCTTTTGCGTTTAGGATTTTAGAATTTTGCGACATAAGTGAATTAAATTCGAAGTGGAGAATGAGATGAGAGGTCTGTAAAGTTTTTTTGAAATCTCAATATTAAAGTATTTTATTCAGCTTCCCGCTGTATCTAGAAAATAGCAGGATAGTCAAAGAGAACATTAGTATTGAGTGGCGGAATTTTACACTGCGCTTTACATGATTGGTACCAAAGCGAGGAAATGAAAATATTAAATATTTTCATTTCCTCGAGTAAAAATCGAACCCACGTTTAAGTGTTAATACATTGAACGTTAACTTCTCAATATAAATGTAACAACAAGCTCTCCACACTCGTCACGTTTAGACAAGACAACTCAATTACGAAGTCAAAGTTAGCAACAATTAGTTAACATAATTAATGTGTTAGTTTACGCAACATTATTCATTTGCAGCTGTGACGTACAGACACGTCAAACTCCCTTAAACTCAAATTATTTTATTCAAAATAAGAGGTAAAATTTTTTAAACGTCAAAAGATTGATCACCACTGTATTAAAGTTAATGGCCTCATGCTTAAGAAAAACCGGCGCGAGAAACTCAGTATAATGTATAGTTATTGGCCTATGTAGTCATTTAATGAACCCGAAATGGAATAGACTAATATAATAGCAGAAAATTCAAAGTCAACCACAACGTGAAATCTTGTAAAAATATTTACCTCTCCCGAGCTCCAGCCGTAAGTAAACTCGACCAAAATGTGGCAACATTGATACAATATTAGGAAATTTCTGACATTTCGCCGTTTGGCCCTTTTTAATTAAAATAAATAAAACGTTCACTTGTTATGTTTGTTTTTTATACGAAAATATATTTTATCTTTTTAGTTATAATATAATAAATGGTATAGAATTTAATAGTAATACAGAATGATAGGAATTCTTTTGGCATGGATTACATTTTTAGGATTATTAGAAGACAAATTGTCAGGACCCATAATCTGAATAGTTATACAAAATAGCAGTCTCAAACCTTTATATAAAACTGAATTTTTCACAAATACCAGTACTTGTTTCACTTAAGAATCGGTATTTAATGTAAATATTATATGAAATTATCATATAATAATGAAATTAAAATGATATCTGTTTGTTTGTTTTATAATAATATAATGCCCAAACAACCGAAATGAAAACTTTCAAGTATTGAAATAAACATACAGTACATGCGACGGCATCACGCCGCGCCAGAGGGAATACATCTAATTTGTACCGTTATTATTCCACATCTGCTGGAAATTGTAATTTAGTCAACAAACAAATAAAATAAGCAATGAAAAGTTAACAGAGACAAGTTCATTTGAGGTATGTTAGAGCATTCAAAACAGTAGGTGTAGTGTAGAATATGACCTATATATCAATAGTAGAAAACGCTTATGCCCATATAAAAGTGAATTCGACGCGAATCTACGCTGAATAGCTCAAATAGTTCTGTGAGATTTAGTCGTCGTAAGATAGAAGGTTCCCTTTCATTTTCAAAGGATGGAAAGGTTCAGGTCTTGTGATATCGTAAAGCGAGCATTGAATACTTCGACAAAAATTTGGTTTATGAAAATCCCTTAGAAAACGTTGAAAGGAATTCGAGACGAATTAGTTTCAGAAAATATCTAATTAACGAACATTCAATACCTTTCGTTCGCAACTCGATTGAAGGAGAACACGCCTTATCCTGTTTATAATATCCTATCACTCTTTATCCTATTTATATTATGTGCCTTTGATTTGCTTATGTTATATTCATATAATATAAATTTTTTTTTCCTATAAAAGACTTTAATAACTTAATATTCTCATATATAATAATAATAATATTATAAGTGAGAGTTAAGTGAGTGTGACATGCACTAATGAAAATACTATGCAGATATTTGAATGCAAATCACCAACGATTGATGCAGAGACGTGGTTGACGATGCCTCGTTAGTAGACCGGGTGCCATGATCTCTCGGTAAGGTATCTGACGCAGACCATAACAGCTTAACGTCCCTGAGGCACGCCACCAATATGTAAAAATGTACACATTACACGAGTGTGTAGTAGAAAACAACAGCCTCTGAACACGCGATAATCAAAATATAAAACATACATTTATTTGTTACGGTAATAAATATGTAGAGCTCCGTCTCTAATTGAAAATCTTAATCTTAGTATATGAGAAAAGATATATGAAAAGTGAAAAATTTCAACGAATTCGTCTCATATGAGTTAATATTTCTGCGTTAATTAAAACATGACTTTATAATACTGTTTCCTTTACGGTATGGTATATGTTTACTAAGAAATATTCACTGTTTTTGCATCGTATAAAAAACATTGTGTCGATGTCCAGATTTATAGATTAAGAATAATAATAATTATAATAATTATTAATCCATAAATGAAATATAAATTATCAAAATAATAAATCGAATGCATGATGAACCCATAACCTGTTGCGTTTACAGTTGCATGCCTGTGCTCCTGCGCCACGTCTGACTTATATTTTCTATGGCTTTAATTTAAATAAACATTATATTATTATAAATATGCGTCATACCAATTGTCTGAGCGGAAACAAAATACAGTATTAAACAACACTTACTGTCTTGTTATAGAGGACGTACAGTAGAATAAAGGTGCTCTAGCGTAGAGGGTAAATCATTTACATCTAAATTGGGCGTCCTTTTGTGTACAGAAATAATTGAACATCGCCTCTAAGTTACTTTGTATTTGCTCTTGTTTCACAACCGACCAAGTATAGAAACGTATAATTTAAATGACCGTAGCTGTAGCGTAGCGTTGTTGATGTTTGTGTTGGCAGCGATCGCGAGCGACGTGCGTCCTAGTTAGATTAAACCTATTATAAATGTCCTGTTATTTGTATCTGAAACGTATCTCGGGCAAAGGCTAACAAGGCGTCACGGTGAAATGAGTGTGGGGCTGGTGAGAGACGAGGGTGGGGCAGGTGGGGACGGGGGGCACCTGTACCTGTAGACTCTACATCGGCCACAATTTAAACAAGATGAGATCGAGCTCTGTGAAACGAGATATTCACAAAATAATATTATTAACATAATTAAAGCATTTACATATACAGGTTATTTAATAATATATAATTTTAAGAAATTATTATATACGAATTCACTCTTTAAAACATGCATAATGAATATCAGCTATCAAAGTTAAAAGACCAATTAATGCAGTAAATATGTAACGTAAGGAAATGCCAGTGATATAGAAATCTGTACCTATTCTAGTGTAGTACGACAAGGACGTAGCGGAAATCAATGAGGGCGAAAATAGAGCCACGGTCACGGTTACACGCTAACGAGGCGATCCACCGCGCCACAGCCGCGCCACGCGACTCTGTCTGCTTTTATATTACTACATACATTTATTTGGTAGTTAGTGTATAAATCTCCTGTACATTGCAAATTAAATAGAAAACCCAGTGTTAAGACACTCCGATGTCTTCTTATTTTTTAGTATTAAAAATGAACCCACTACTATCAACAGTCACACCTGGCTCTATTAGTCAACGATGATATCAATATACATATCTATATAAATACATAATTCGCACCCTCCTCTCAACATGGAGCTCGGCCTCGGCCATAGCGAGTAATGTACGCTAATCTTTGATGCGGTGACGCGTACGTTGACATAATGTGATTCCCTGGAACAAGAGGCTTATTATCACGTCGAGAATGTCATTTAGCTTTAGTGCTTTCTATCGTGCCTAAAATCGTAGCTTTTTTATAAGCTTCAAAGTATATGCTACATGTTGTAAAGTAGGCAGTGGGAGTCTGGTGTTAAGACACTCCATTCTCCACGTATCGCCTGTTAAGTGATGGAACTCAACGCGATTTGACTCGGATTTTGAACAAAAAATTTACTCTATATATTATATAATACGAAAGTTTTTCAAAATATAAGGAGGCACAAAAATAAAATAAACAAAATCAAAAGATTATTTTAACTTGAAGGTGATTGAACTCGTTGTAAGTGTGAAATTTTTAAGAAGCAAATTTTAAACGTAACAACACATAATTCAACATTTGTAAAACCATTTACCAAGTGTGTAAGAGAAGTGGTAGCGCTAATGTTTAGTATTTCTTGTTTTGCCGCCGGTAAATGAGACCATCGAACCCATTCTGAGTTGTACGCTTCTATCGTCATTCCCTGGCAATTTACCGGAAGAAGTAAAAATAAAAAAATTCAAAACCACACCAGAGCGAAGATGAAAATATAAATTTAACTAAATATTTCATTTTCTCGAGAAGGTTTATAGTCACACCCTTGTGCCTCTGCAGCACGACATGCCGGTGCAGGAGAGAGGTAATGCGACGAGCCAAACCTAATCGCCTTCAGACTCTACACGCAGTGTAATGGCCCTAGATCTAGGCGTTTCGGGTAATACCTGCGACCTATTTTAGTACTTTCAGCGATAACACCTCTGAAGTAGGTGAGAGGGCTAAGGTGCGAATCGAGCTTTTACTTGTGGTGGCTCCCTCCCACTGGATTGTGCCTATTTACTTTAGTTAATATTACTATGGGTGTCTATGTTTAAATAATTTTAGTGTAGAGATTAAGAATATAGGTGTATAACCTTTCCTAAGGCAGTCGGGAAAAATAGTGAGTAATAAATGTTTATTTGTACTTAGCTATTCAAACATTAAGTCACTACAGTATATAGAAAAATAAAATACAATGTAATTACAGAGAAACCAATATAGAGGCTTTTGTGGTGCAGACGCCGTCGTGGGTTCGTTCCTGCTCAATAAAATGATGTCATAAGACAATGCAAGGAATTTTCAATTCCTTGCATTGTCTTATGACAAAACGTGGCACTCTGCAAACTGAAATATATAAAATAAATATAAACTTCAAATTTCAAACTATTCCATTATATTTATAAATACTCATTTAACTTTACTGAAAAGAAAACATAGTTTAATATTATATGCAAGTTATATTTAAAATTTTAATTGTTAATTGGTCTACATAGTTAGTTTATATGGGCGTGTCACGCTGGCCTGTCTGTCGCGGGACAGCGTGATAGCGCGGGACAAACAATTATTGCACACGTACTCTGCGTACTGCAGTCAATACAGCAGGGCTAATGCCATCCAGAGTTAACCGATTTACTATCACTGAATTATTCAACGTGTCAGGTTATTTCACTTCGTGCCATTTATTGTGTATATTTCAGAACTATGAAATATAAAAAAATGTGATAATTTTAGAAGTTTTACGTCATCACATATTCCTACTAAAATAAATTTTAATATATTTTTGTGGAGTTATCAGGAACTAATTTGATTGTTTTCCATTTATTGGAAAATGCTTTTTTTAGCTTCATATTGTATCTTTTATACGGCAGGGTAGGCAGGGGGACGTTAAAACACTCCTTTCCCCACTTTCCGCCTATATTTCAAGGCATTGAAGTGTTGAGTGGCGGAACTCTATACCGCGCTTTTTGCCTCTTATTGAATAGATTGAATGGAAAATGAAAATATTATTAAATAATTTATCTGCTTGAAAGAAATAAAATGTTATTACTGCGAAACTATTGATTATTACATAGCTGCTCACTAATAAAGTTTTATGAATATTACAAAACTACGGTCATAATGAGTTCAGCAAAAATATACCCAATTAATATTTAATAATCTAAACAAGACTGTCACGTAGAACGCAGAGAGGCGGCTAATGGTGCGCAGTTTCAGAATATTACGCGTAATGTAACGGACAACAAGGCACGTCTCGGCCCCGACACGCCGTTATGCTGACGCAGGCCTTTGACGCGCCACTTAATGTGCATAATTGAGGAGCTCGCCCTCCGCCTTCCGTCCTCCGCCCTCTGCCTTTGTCATTATTGAAAAATATGGAGGCAAAGACGTAAAAGTTTTGTCTATAACTTTGATCTTATATCATTGCCTAAAAAGACCAAGAAGTAACAGCCAGTCTTTTTTGGTGAAATATTTTGGTTACTTCTAAGAATATATTTTTCAATCTTTTTAAGAAACACAGTATGATTTCAATTTATTTTGTAAACATCTAATCACCCTGTATTTAAATTATGTTAATTCAAGCAATTCAAGCAAGCATTGCGTACTGAAAACAAAATCATATTTTCCTATGTGTTCAAATTATTGAATTAAATAAAGAGATTACCAACCCAGCAGTACCACAATGAGGTATCAATTTTATGAAAAAAAAAGTAAAAAGGAAATAAAAGAAAGTAAAATAGAAAATGAAGATATAGTTATAGAATATATTTGAGGCAAACATTGTCAAGTTTAACGACGCACCGCAACTTCACGGCCGCCGCGCCGCAGTAATGTCTCCAGCGACGAGTGGAGTAATAGTTCTCAATTGAGTAATCGCGTCGATCGCAGGTCAAGTATTGGAAAGCGGGCGCAGTCCTGAGACACACGTCGAGGTATCCCTAACGAACTAATACTAAAAATGTGAAAATGGTTGAGGGTGGATATATGTTACATATGTAAAAACTACTGGAATAGAAATATTTTTTAACTGTCCATCATCTAGCTTAGTAATAATTCATTTGTTGCTTATAATTTAATTCCCACGTGGGGACATATTTATCTATAGTTTTTTTTTATGGGAATGACAAAGCAAACGAGCATTCGGGTCACCGGGTAAGTGATCACCGTTACCCACGACTCCGTGCAACACCATGATAAATGCGGTAGAGAGTGCCTGCGAAGAGACGTCTCTAGAAAAAATACTGCAACTAGACATACAAAACGAGGACAGCAAATAACCTTGAAAAATCTGAACAGCACAGTGACATATAGTTATTTCTTTAAAGAATTTCTTTAACCGATAATAACATTTTATAAATAGGCAAGACTAGCTCGGTCTATTGAGATTTAATCGCTCTAGTCTATATTTAAGTTTCCAAGTCATTAGAAAATGTGATAGTAAGAAATCACCTTTCATTCTAATTGTAATGTAAGCTGCGATGACACGCGTCGTGGGATGGATAAGAGGTATTTAGTTTTTCATGCTGTATTTACACGCTTCACGCTGTATCCCGCATAGAGCGGGTTAGGCAGAGGGAATCGAACCAGCAACAGCCGCGTTACAGCTTGTTCCCCTGCTCCCCGACGGCTTCTGACGTTAACGGTACTTACTGTAGAAATATATTTATACTAACCTAATATTCTATATCTGTTTGTGGCTTCCGCAGCTCATCTCACATTATTGAGGAACAAATTAAATAATGTGTGTACGCATGGTACGTGAACAAAATATAAGATTTGAAATATCTTTACTTCTATGTTATCGTTTTTTCACTTTTGAATGAAATGTTATTTATTATGAACCACTTAATTTTGATTTCTTGCTTCAAATCAATTCAGAGGCGTAATTTATTCAAATATAAATATAAAAATATCACATATCTCACACATTACAGGGTAGACAGAGGGAACCTAATGTTTAGGCATTTTGTTCCCCACTTCCCTCCCAAAGTCTCGTGGACATTGCGTATTTAGTTGCGGAACTTAACACCGCGTTTTTTAATCAAACTGATAAACTGACAATATTTAATTTAACAAAAAAAAAATTCTAATATTTTTACAAATAAATAATGCGTGAATCACCAGCTACCAAACCTAAACCATTTTCAGCACTTAAAAAAATCTGCTACTTTTCTAAGCCGTTTTCACTGCCTACCTGCTAAAAAAATAAAATCATAAGAACAAAAGCTGATGTGGAATTTGGCGCGTGACATATGAACGGAGGATGGATAGCCGTAAATGGCCGTTTAATCCTCACAGAATCTTTTTCTTCGCCATTGCCTCCGACCCCTATTCTTCAAAGTTGTGATTATAGGTGAGGTGTGACTAGAGCAGTTCATCTTACGAGTATACTGTGCGATAGATATATTATATATTTGAAAATAATTTCTTTGTTTTGTCAGTGTATTTTTTGTATGATTTTTGTTTTATCACTTTATTTTTTTAAATGTACTCGTATAAAAAAGCTATTAAAAATATTGTCTGGTACGCTACTGGTTTGTATATTAAGACTTTATGTTTCTGAACGTTCTTACCTACTTTAAACACCAGGTAGGCAGAGGTAGGTAGAGGTAGCCTAATGTTAAGACACTCCGCGCAAGAGATTTTCCGCCGAATTCTGGAGGTATTGCGTGTACAGTAGCGAAACTTAACGTCGCGCTTTGTCTTGACACCAGAAAGTAAGTGACAATATTAAATATCTTATTTCCTATAGTTTAAAGTCACATATTTGTGCCTCAGCACCACGACTGGCATAATACTTACATTTATAACTTAAAATTATTTTCATACACAATAATTATATATTTGTAATTTTAGTGAAAAGTCAAATTGTATTTAATTAAATAAGCTCGATGAGTAAACTTTACACAGACGGTCCGTATTACGATTGTTGTAAGCGAGCTTACGGTAACGTGCTTCTTTGACCGCAGAAGATGATCATAACAGAAACGCCAGACTATAATAGAGTCTATATTGCTATTGTCTAATACTACTAAGCTTTGGGGTTCAAATTGTAATAAATATTCATTATAGTCGACAATATTGTAGCGTAGCCAAAAGTTGTATAGAAGCGTAGTGAAAAGTCTTATATAATATATAACTAATATACAAGTCTTATTATAGTAAGTTATTCGCTTCTTCGCTATTCTTCGCTCGACACGTAAAACCTCCATAATTGGGAGAAAAGTGGAAAATGAAAAAATACAACTGCTGTACTATTGCTTAAATACTAACTTTACTAATAAAATTTGTGATGATTCTGAAATCTCTACTGTAAGAAAAGGAAACATTTTTGTTTAATAAAACTGTAAAGTGATATTATTTGACAAAAGCGCGGCGTTAGGTTCCCTTGTCACAAAATATATACCATACATTTGTTTCCTAAAACACATAAGTATAAAAGTTTGACATTCAAAGCTTTGCAAATTTCATGCCGTCCTCACCTCGGTCGTGTAATGTCTCCCGGCGGCTGCAGCCCGACGCCGCGATAATTGCCATTATTTACCCGCGAATTAAGCGACGACGAGACCGCTATTTACTAAACTACTATACGTAATATACAATACACTTATACTGCACGTTGAACAGTAAATTTACTTTGTGAATGCTGTTAGGGGGTGGTATTACGTATCTTTAAGTTTCTTTATGTAGGTTTGCTTGTAAACTTTTTAATATTTATATATAAGTTGCGTGAAAAAAAACTTACTCATTGTAGGGCTTAATATAATATCTGTTATAATAAAAATATACTAATCTATATCCAATGTGAAAGTTTGAGAGGATGTATGTTTCTTCCACTTTCACACAAAAACTACGGAACAGATTTAAATTAAATTTTACATTAATGTATCTTATATCTAAGACTAAAATATGAATAATGTAAAAAAATATAACGTGGCTATAATTTTACGATCAATAACATGAAGCAGACAAAGTCGCGCATAAATCGCTAGTGTGGAAATCACTTCGAGGTTGAAATTTTCGGTTTCAAAATAGTTTTTAGTTTCCATGCTACCTGCCCTTTATATTATATTACATATAAAAATAGTGAAATTCAAAGATAAATAGACAATATTTTCCTATAAAGTTAATTTTGAAGAATATTTCAATATAGTATATCATATAGAGGCGCCATGTGACGGCTTACGATGGCCACACGGTGAGGCAGTGATTTATCTATCACACCAGATGCTGGGCTTCCTACAAAAAATACTGAAGAGACGAGTATATTTCTATTCGCGGCAAAAGAATGTGATTTATTGAATAATATAATACATTCTTTAATATTGAGAAGAATTCGTCGGAAGATGGGAAACGGAGTGTCTTAACACTAGGTTCCGAGGTTCCCTTTGCATACCGCAGGAAGGGCTGCTAACATTTTTCTCCATTTAGCTAGTTTAACCTTAGGAGGTTTGTATGAAATCTTGCGCGACTAGTTAAGTATAGTATCTAACAGTGCTGATAACTGTAATTATATTTATTATATTATTTTATTATACAATACAATCATATCTTATCCTACTAAATATAATAAATGTAAAAGTTTGTGAGGATGGACGTTTGTTCCACTTTCACGCAAATACTACTGCACTGATATAAATGTAACTTTACAGTAATAAAGCTTATACATCAGAATAAAATATAGATTATAATTTATGTAAGGACTTAGTAAAATTTGGCTATAATATAACAATTAGTTAAAGTGGACGAAGTCGCGTTTGTGTCGTTAGTAACTAAAAAACAAAAATTCTGCCCCAGGCTGGCTGCAATCAATCGATCACGCTGTATCCCGCACACAGCAGGCTAGGCAGAGGGGACCTCGTGATAAGACACACCGACTTTCCGCCGATTTCTGGAAACATTGCCTGTTGAGTGCCAGAATTCAACGCCGCGCTTTGCTTCGACATCAGAGCGAAGAAATGAATATATAAATTTATATAAATATTTCCTTTCCTCGAGTAGGAATCGAACCCAAAACCAATCGATTTAGCAGGACACTTTGTCTTTCTTCTTTTTTTTAATATTCTTTTAGTGCTAAGCCCTCTAAACAACATACTTACTAAATCCAGCAGTTTCGTCTGCATGTTGTCTGTCAAGCACTTTGCATCGAAAGAGTTTTATATAGATAGCAATAGTATTCCTACCCGGATGCTACGCAGTCATAAAAAACCTGTTACATATACACTTGAGCTACGTAGAGATAGTTTGAGACATATAATGACCATATGTTATTCAGTATTATACAATAGTTTACGTTTGGCGTCTATCCAGTATATCTGTGTCGAAACGGAAATCGTAAAACTTAATGATTTTCATTTCATTATAAAGCTACGGCATTTTTAATATTGTTTATTTTTTTTTCAGCGTCACGCTAATCCCGCACGTAGCAGGGTAAGCAGAGGGAACCTGGGAAGCTAGTGCTAAGATACCCGTTCACCGGTCTTCGCTGAATTCTTGAGACATAGCGAGTTACGGAGCGGAATTAATGCCGCACTTTTGCCCCGTTACCAGATCGAAGAAATGAAAACATTTAAATATTTAATTTCCTCGTGTGGGGATCGAACTCACAACTAGTCGCGCATACAGTCGCACACTTATACCACTGTGCCACAACCGGCCTCAATTATATTTTACTTAACATTCTCATATTATGTATTTGTCGTATAATTATTTTTTTATATGAACAGTTTTCGCAATTTACTTCAGCAAATATAATTACATGACGATCGTTACCGACAGAGATACCTCTCGCACTCGCGATCGCGCCTACAGCCTGTAATTTACTGGAACATTATAAACGAATTAATAAAGTTTACAATTTTATATGGGTACGATGTAAACTTTCTGGCTGATTGACGAAGTCATTAACCGTGAAATTGTTTTACGCATCGTATAATGAATATAACGTGACGGTTGTGGATTCGATTCTCATTCAGGGGTGAACTCGCTAAACACACTCAACACATAATGTTTCGAAAATTGAACGGGAAACGGGGAATAAATTGACGTAACAGTAGGTTCCCTCTGCCTGCCCTACTACCATATTACTAAAAAAGTATAAATTATTAAAAGTATATATTTTGTAATTTCTTAAAGACTAAAAAAAATTTTGAAATACTTGTAAAATTAATATTTTAATATCACACGGAAAAGCAAAATAAGTAGTGTAATAAACGACATGAGCCTCCATCTCCGTAGGAGTTTCTCCAACGATTTATGGCAGATGGTGACCGCTGACCTATTATGAGGTAACATCTTTTTGTTGGTTACATATTTTTATTAGATATATAAGCTGACCTCTGTAACAAGCTATGAAAATATTTTACGTGAATTCTTAGATATGTATTTAAAAAATTAATTATATTAAATCAGCTTTTCGCTGTATCACGCACACAGCAGGCTAGGCAGAGGGAAACCAGCGTCAAGACAGGAGGCATGGCGTGATGAGTGGCGGAAATCAACGCCGTTCTTTGCCTCGGCACTAGAACGGAGAAGTGGACATGTAAATGTAAATAAATATTTCAATATTCATTTCCATGTTCATATATATTTCTATATTCATTTCCTCGAGTGGGGATCGAGTCCACAACCGTCGCGTTACAGTCTTGTGCCGCTGCGCCACGACGGCCTATTAGATTAGATATCTATTTATATAAAATATATACATATATTTTTGATTAGCTTATACTTTACTGTAGATAAAATAAACTAGGCGTAATAAAGAGACTTAGTGACTTGAATGATTCAAAAGAAACTTTAACGGATATGGAATTTAAGCTCTAAATTTTTCAAAGTATCCTATCTTGACATATTTTACTAATGGACCTAAAACAAGCCAACGGGACTTTCGTTATGTTATAAAACTTGAAAGTAAGTAAGTAGATAGGTAGCTTTCGTTAAATTATGCACTTAGGATGTGTCTCCGAACATTTGGCATCTTTTGGCTTCCGCTCTATGTTGTAAGTGTTGCCATTTAAGTGAAATCAGTTTTAATTTTATATAAAGTCTACAACAAAACAAAAACTTTTATCTAAAAAATCTAAATAATTTACACTTTCATGGACACACAATATAGCGAGTTGATTAATGCCCCATCCCCACAATCATGGCACTTCAATAAGTGTCTGTCTGTCTGTCTGTGTGTCAGATGAGCATTAGTCGGCATGAGGTCGTCAGTGTCGGGAGGAGTGTCGCGGAAGTGTCGCATTGGCGCGCTGATTTCCTCTGGGGCGAGCGTGTGACGCCGGAGCGCTACCGGCGCGCCAGTGCTGTACAGTGTACTGTGCCTATTATTGTCTATCACCTTATTAGGTGATAGACAATAATATCACAATGCTTAAATGTTAATATAAATTATGTTATAATTTAGATAATCATTTACAAAATGCAATTTAAGATATGTATTTATTTTTATATACTCGTAATTATCTTAATATCGATAACGTTCTCAGTATTTCAATGTTGGAATCCGTATGTTACCCATCCATATCAAAGCCAGTATCTTCAATTTTATGTCTATTCAAATAAAAAAATCCTTAAAAAAAAAAAAAACATCACTATACTTTCGCCAATAAAGTCACAAACACCCAGAAGCGCTGTCAAAACTAAAATACGAACTAGAATTCCTAATCTTGTTATCCAGAATTGGGACTTGGAATTGGGAAAAACGTGACCTAAATCCAGTTCGGGACCAGCGGAGGACAGCGGCCAGCGGCCAGTCCGGCGCTCGGCAGTGGCATATTGATGCTCTATTCGTGATTCCTGCACCGCTCTCGGCCGGGATCGTTATCCTACCGCCAACGTCAAACAGTACGTTACACGGACAAGATAAATGTTCCCAGTACCTGACATCAGACAGACGTCGATTATTCAATGTGTACTTCTAACTTAAGATCTATTTTTAATAAAATTGTAATGAAATACAATAATTATAGCAAAATAAGACTATTGAGGCACAAGCGTGCTGTGGCACAAGCGTGGGACAGTAAACGTGACGATTGTGGGTTTGATTATCACTCGAGGAAATTCTTAATATTTTCGTTTCTTCCCTCTGGTAACAAGGAAAAGCGTGGCGTTGAGTTCCGCCTTTCAATAGTTTAACGGAAAGTGAGAAGTGGAGTGTCTTAACATTATGTTCCCTCTGCCGACTCTGCTATATGCGGGGTATATAACCCTATAGCATGAAACAAAAAAAATACAACAATATTTATTTAAGCTGTTATTTATAGTTTACAATGGAGAATATAAAATTGCCGTAAAATTGACATAAAAACAATATAAACATAAATATTGAACATAAACATTTATTTATGCATAATATTCCTTTTATATTCCTTTTTTTTATTAGTCTGCAAATTGCTTTTATTGCACCAAAAATGCGGTTGATGCGGTCAAAGGTCAGTTGGGCTACTTGACGATTGTGGGCTTAAGTTCCACTCGGGGATGATTGATGATGTCACTAACATAGTCTACGTTGCCTGCACCGATACCGGGAGACGTGGTGATGACAATAAGCAAAACATATCCGTCACTCTCTTCATTAATTTTTACTTTTTCTTTAGATACGGTGTGATTAAGCAAGAACACTCACCTCAATCTTAACTTCTTACGGCGCCGGCTTTAAGGTTTCTCCTGCGCCCGTCTACTTTACATTTTCAACAGCACTGATCCCACCTCATCACGTCCCATCTTTTTGACACAAAAATTCATCTCAACGACCGAAAGCCATGAATTAATGTCGACCTCGAAAATACGTTTCAAATTTTACTTGCGACGTTATTTTATCGCGTTTTCCTGTATACTTTGCCCCGTCCGTCCCTCGCAGAGAGCACTCAACAACTTATATACTAATAAAACGTATTTGGCAATCATT